>QMFE01000727.1:0-23168 GCA_003314665.1 Tricholoma sp. MG77
GATTATGTAAGGCGGGTATGGCATAACATAATTGAAATAGTAGTAAATGAATTTCACATGAATGAATGAAATGAACTAAGAATACGGACATGAAATAGAATTGCAAATTTGGTTGCACACGGCATGACCCAGGATAAGTGCTATGCGCGAGGCGAGAGCGCAGCGGAGCGGATCAGATGATGCTAGAGTCGCGTGGTGCGCGCACGGAAATAGCTTGCACAAGAATAGATACGGGTTGCGATGCGAAACGAGGTTATTGTACGAAAACGGATGCATGAGGTGCGAGGAGCTCAGGAGACATGCGGAAGCGGAAGCGCGGCGCGCGACACGTGCGTGGGGTGCGCATGATGACGCTTGACTGCGCGGCGGTGCGCGGGAGCGCGGAGATCGCGGATGGATGGACTTTGACCACGGCGGTAATGCAGGAGTGCTCGCACGAGCGTAGCAGCGTGTAGAGAGCAAAGCGCTAGCTGGAACGACTTGTAAATTGGCAAGAGGGTTCTAGGGGGTGTAGGGGATAGTCACAGGTGTGACAGATGTTACGTGGAGCATAGGAAAATGCGTGACGATGAGGGGGGTAGTTGCGATCATAACAATTTCCTCCCGATGTCTTCAACAGTATACTGTGGTTGGTCATCGAATGGCCCCTACCACCAGCTGGCCTATAACTGTCCCTTCTTATACCCTGACCAGCCCTCATATCCCTGGGCTGGTTAGAATCGTCGAACCTTATTCCCTGGTGTGGAATAGCAGTTTCTCCTGTTGTGTGGATGTCAATGTTGTGGTACTTCTGAAGTGCCACTCTGTCTTTTCCAATGGCGATACCATCATCCGTTAACGCTGCCCTACTGGATGACACCAACAGTGTACTTTCATTTGTCAGTTTAGGTGGGTTCCTTGCCTGCTTGGCGGCTTTCCATCGCCTTTCTTCTACAGAACTTGTCTTGTCTGGCTGGCAAGGCATTGTTAGGCATCGCTCAGCCAACATCAATGTATCAGGTGTTGAAGGCTCATGCTTCGGCACCAGTGTATGGAACATGGCCAGATTCACAGGCAAGGCATCACTACCTAGCCCTATATCCTCCATCTCCTGGGCTATAGCCTTCCCATAATCTATGAAGGTGACCCATTCATACTCCTTCTGGCCTGGCAAGGGTGCACACCCCTGCAACCTCTTGAGAAAGTCACTTTGTCATACCACTGGACATCCCAGTTGGACATCAATGCTGCCCCCGGTAAGTAGCATGTGAATTCCTCCCACTTTCCTTGTGAGAACCCTGGTGGAGGTTCCATGCCTTGTATCTGCATCCTTCTAAGGATCACACCATTGTAAATGTGGTCCATTCCTGCTCCTTCCCTTTAGCCTTCTCCCTCCTTTGTTCCATGCACGTCGGTGCCGACATCCCTGTCGTCATCGACTCCTCTGCTGGAGCGCCTGTTTGGCCCTCCTCACCAGCCTCTGTTTCCAGGCCCAGGGCAGGTATTACACCTCCCTGTTCTGGATGGCTGGTCCAATCTGGATTCGGAATCAATGTCACCGACAACTGTGCCGTCGATGTAAGACTGTCCTCTGTATTCAGGCTAGCACATGGATCGATCATCGGATGGGATGGAACAGCCGCAACTGTTCCTTCTATTTGTGATGTGGCATCCATCACTCGAGCTGTTTCTAATCCTGGTCTTGTTGATGTGGGGTTGTCCAGAGTGATGGATGTGTCATTCCTTGTAGCTTTAGTTTTCCTATTTCTATTATTAGTTTTTGTTGTGTAAGTTGAGCATGTTGCCATTGCTTCGACTGCCTTAGAGATTCTAAAATAAAATCTCCACTTTTAGATTATTGGGTATTCCCAACAACACTAGAGAAAAGATATATTCAAAAAGTGTAAGGGTGTGGTAGGGGGGTGCTTAAGACCTTCACACAAGGGAATACTAATCAGGTGTGGAAGGGGTAGGAATCCAATTGGGGTTCTGGGCACCAGGTTGTCCTGTCACGGCAAACGGGGTAAGTGTAAATGGGGAAAACACATCGGAAACATGTGGAAAATGTCGTAGGTAGCAAATATGAATGAAACCGAGAGTTTTTGTAAGGAATGAAAATCAGAGAACGAAAGGGTCGAGACTGCATGCGTTGGTGAATCAGTCGATGCAATCAGATCCGATGAGGATCACGGTGTGTGGGAAAAGAGGGAAAAGCAGACAACAGAGCAGAAGATCGAGTCTGATGGAGCTAGATATGAGAATGCGCTCGTTGGCGCGAAACGGATGTGAATGGATTCATCGATCCAAACAGTGGTAACTTAGGAAATGGGCAGTGTTGCCCTGTAACCATAGAAACTTGATCACTTATCGTAAAGATCACACTCATTGGTGTGGTAATCTTGAGGAAACTCATAACATTGTAAGGAGCACTTATGGAGAGTGAGAAAGTGGGGGAAAACAGGAATTGACCAAGGTACTCCATTTGAGAGGTGGGAGGACACCTTTTATACAGAAAGTATTGGGGAAGCTACATACATGTGATTGCACATGTACTCTCACACCGATCAGACTGAGTTAAATGAAAATTAAAGTAACAAAGGAAAGGAAATGAACAAATTGGGAAATGAAGGTAAAAATAGAAATATTGACGTCATTGATCTTGAGTGATTGTCAGTCCGGTGTCGTCAAGTCCTCATCTTGGAACATCAACTGCCAGGAATATCTCAGGGAACGGTCCATCATCAGAGCGCTCTATTGACAGTACGTCACCTGGCCACCCAGCAAGTGCAGAGTGCACCTGAATGACATCGTTCAACCCTACCTTCCAACAGATCAGTCCATTGAGTCAGATGTCGACTAGCCACGAGAAGGGAAACATGTCGAGATCTTGAGTCTTGCAGAAAGATACTAAAAATAGACAAAAGCCTTCAAAGAAAGGGAAATAAAACCAAAACCAGAAACTAATTCTTCGAGATGAGAGTGGGATATATGGTAAAAAGCTTGGAGGCATGCGAGATGTGGTGGGTCTGTGTGATCGGTGTGTCAGGCATATTTGCAGGTATTTGGTCACATTGTAGTCTTCTACCTGTAGCTCAAAATTAAAGAAAAGGGTTGTCAGTAATTTGATTATACAAAAAATGTAAAAGAACTGGACAATATATGATAACCTAGGAATAGGTGACCATATTGAGGATTGCTCGAGAACTACCTCGGAATGGGAAAGTCGATGGGCAAGTCTACTTTCCCTTCCACAGTGGGCAGGACTTTGCATGATGCCCTCATCATGCCGGGAGAACAGGCGGTTGGTCTTGGTAGTCGTTGCCGAGATGTCGAGGGTGTGTACAAAGTCTTGTAGGGCACACGCATCAACATCGAAACAGAATTGTATACCTAGCATCCGGTGCCGAAAATCCTTGAACATTTTAACAAGTTCATCTTCCAACCATCTCTGCAAACCAATTGTCAGTTCCAGGTTCCCTTTGTCATGGCCAACTGGTATGATATCATTCAATAATTCCTCCGGCATTGAGACTACGTGTTGGGAGTGGCTTGACAATGAGATCGTATCTTCATTAATGTTTCTTGAGCCGTCGAGCAGGTGGATAAATGTTTGCAGGGCGGGAGAATCAAAGCCAAAATGAAACTGTTTACCAAGTGCACAATGTCAAAGCTTCTTAAATGTTTTGATGACTACGTCTCCTAATCAATTCAGAGTATCTCTAAAGCTTTCTTGTCGATCTGGTATTTGACGTTGCTGAGGATCGATAAAAGGCGGGTCCAAATCTTCAGTCTTGAATGCTGACTTGTTGAGAATGCAACCGACTTCGGGTCTAGATACAGGCGTCAGTCGTTGAGCGGGGAGTGAGAACCTTTCCATCCTATTTTGACCAATGCCCACAGTTGTAAGTTTCACGAGAAAGCCTATCGATGTTGACGATGATGTGGGGGTCGTTTGGGAGTTGAATAACAAACACAGGGCGGCGACATTGATGTCATGGAGTAGAGGCCGAATCAAAACAAGCCGTTGTTCGCTGTTTGTGACATTCAAGGCGCAGGTCTGACTCTGTTCTCGATTTGTCGTCCTTGCAAATTTGAGTGGCGCATTTCGTTCATAACCCTCACTTCTGATGGACTTGATGACGCCGTGATGATTGTAGAATAGCATAACTCAGCGTTTTGCTGAGGTCTTGGGAAGCAGAAGCTTCAGTTCTTTGATCTTGATGGTTGGGATGGTCAACATTGGTGAAAATGGGAGATGAGGTCGGGCTTTGTGACTGATTGGGTCGCGATGGAGAACAGGAGGTGACGACGGAAAATCTAAACATTTCGTTACCATGTACACTGCTTGATTTGATCTGTAAAAGCTGTAGTCAACTTGTGAGGAATGTAAACATATTGTAACCATGGGCACTGCATCAACTGATCTACAAACAGCATTGTCAGCTCGTGGCAGAAAAAGAGAAAAGAATAAAGAAAAGTGTTCACATTTAACTTCGATGGTGGGATGGTTAAGTGGCAAGGTGTTGGATAGGCAGCTAAAATCTTTTCTGACGTTTCTATCGATCCCGGGCTCGATGACTTGACAATGTGTCCAGTATTGCATGAGTTGGCATGTGGTTGAAGTATTGAGAGGTGGGAGTGGCAATTTTTCGATTTTTAATGGCCGTGAGTCATTGTTGAGAACAGGTGTAGGTATGGAAAGAGGTTGGGGTTTGCAGTCGATGGGGTCGCACATTTGAATTATTTCAGTTCCGAGATTGTTGTGATCAAGCAGCTGTGAAAGCAAGGGAGAATCTAAGAGACCCGTTACTACAGGCATTGTGTGTAACAAGGCTTTGAGAAACAATTCATCAGTCTGTAGTATATGAAAGGATGATAAACAAAGTTTGGGCTGCTGTTTCACTTCATTAATAGACATTCTTCTAATATAAACGGAGTTAGCATGGGCAGTAGTCATGGAATGATACCATAATGCTGTGTCGCCCACTGTGTCATCTGTATCTTGTGAAGTCTTCTGTGGGCAGGCCATCGACATCTCCTCTCCATTGTCATTGCTTTGAACTTCTAGAGCAGAGTCGTTGGAATGGTCATCGGGACTTGAAGGGTCAGGATCAGGGTCGTCTGACTTTGAGATATCTTGCATGGCCGTGACGGTGATGGCTGGTTCTTGTAAACCTTGGAAAAGACTGGATTCTCCAGGGACGATCAGTGGTTCATGTGGTATCATTGGGGCTACATCACTGTGAATGACATTTTCTTTACATTTGTTATCTTGAGCGCAAATGTTTGAGTCATCCGTCGACAAACCTACCCCAGCAGAGCCAATGTCGAGTTGTGAAACATCAGCGGTGTCCACGAGTACTGACCAGGAGTAGTATTCTTGTTGAGGATTCGTGCTGGCGTCTTCATGTTCGTTATCTTGAGACGTAATGCTTGAATTGTCGAGTTGAGGATCTTCTGAAGCAATGATGATGTTGAAAGTTGAAATTGCCAGTGTTTTGACACATTTCGGGGTACAATCATTCCAAGTTTTCGAAAAATCCTAAAGTTTCTCAATTTCATGAGGGCAATATGTCCTATATTTGCGTTGGAATGGTGGGGATCGATGTTGTGATGCAAAAGAAGGGACCGTCGAATGAGAAGAGCTGGGCAGGGCTAGGTGAGAAATGGGTGGAGAGGTCGTTGGCGAGCTATGTTGTATATCCATAGGTCGAGTACATGCAGGCAGAGTTGAAGAATATGCAGGTGAGGAATAGGGTACATAACAAGTGTCATTGACAGAATCTGTGTCATTGTACTGGACATTTGAAGACACAGATGCAGAGGGTGATTGATTAGCTGAGCGTTCATCGCAAAGTGCCTTAGCAACGCCACCGCCACCATACAAACCACGGGGGAGATCCGAGCCGTCTGGGCACATGAGTCATCCTACCCCATTGAAACTTGTGAGACCTTCTTTAACGAGGAGTGGAACTTGAGGGCAATGTCATGGACGTAATGTATGAATGTTAGCCAGATCACAAATAAAACATCTTTTCTCGCTAGTCGAATTCCTGTTCGATGTCGTAGGTGGAGTCGTGATGGTGAGCGCTCGTAGCATGGCATCTTGTTCAGCTTTGGTGGCTTAAATTTGATCTTGTAGTTGTTTCTCGAGGGTGTCAAGAGTTGATGAAAGTTGCAGCTTTGAAGTAGTACCTGTAGGGACGTCGTTAGCATCAGATTTTACTTGTTTTCTTTGTTTATCCAAGTCGAAGGACAATTCCATGTTGTTCCAATCATTGTCAATGTCGTCGATGTCGAACTTGTCCCTGAGATAACTGAGTATGCTTGCGATTGATGGAGGTGATGTAACAGTTAGTACAGGGGTTGGGCACTTTAAGACTCACGGTGCACCAGACAGAACTAGATCCAAATCTATTGTCCTTGTCGTGTACAGTGTAAGTAAAAAAGTGCTACCTACAACAACTATAAACAAGCATAAGCAAGTGTTACACACTCCCCTTTGAGATTCCTATGTGGAATCTGAAAAGAGGAGATGCATAGTTGGGAAAATACTATAATAAAATTGAAACAAAAATCATGACAAGGTCCTGTCCACCTCGTCTGCCCATGAGCCCTTGCCCGCTGATCTGCCAACATGTTCATCAACAGCAGGGCCCAATGGCCCTGGAAGTGATATGGAGCCGTGGACATCTCTATTGAGAACCGGCAGTGAGGGGGGTCCAGTCTATGGCCAGTCAGCAGGTTGAGGATGGGGCTGACTCTGATGGTTAACCATTCTGGGCTCATCATGCACTGATGAGAATGGTTTTGGTCATCAAGTTGCATCAGTATGCGAACACGAATAAGGTCGTGTTCGTGGGGGGTCCACCACCCATCCCAGTCAGGAATGGACAGGGGTACACTAAAGATTTCCAGCCGATTCATACGGCCCAAGTTTGCCTGGACAAAGGACTCCAGGAACAGCCTGGCCGGCATTGTTACGAACCGGAACGCACAGGGAAGGACGAGGTTGTAGGAAGGATTGGATACAGCTCAGCGGTACTGGGAAATAGTGTGGGAACGTGCACTGAGGACTTAGCTGATATTGGGCGGATGCGGAGCTATGCTAAACACACGGTCTTGGCTTCAACCACTTTCCCAATAGGGTTGCACCTCTTGTTCAGTATCTGGGTGGACCGTAACTTCGGAGCGAGAACTGTGGCGGTCGTGCGCACACACGCGAGAGTAGAGTGGACAAGCATAGACGAGCGTGACATGAGCGCGCGGACGTGCGAGTGAAGCATGCACGGGTTGCGGCAAGAGATGAACTTAACGAGAACGGGAAGAAAGTGTTCGATGTCGGTTTTCGATTTTCAATTAACAAGTGAGTTACAAGGCACTAAGCTACGTTGTATTTAAGCTACATAGGAAGAACAGCACTCCATGCGTGGAGCGGCGTAGCTCAGATAACCGTACTTAAATAAAGAATCGCGACGAGCGAATAGGAAGGCGGATAATAAAAGTGTGAGTATGATAACACTGAATAAGTGAGAGGACACGTGCGGAAACGTATTGGGATGCACAGATCGTTCCGCGAGGGGGTAATACCACATGGGCTTGCAATGGCATGGAGACGAGGTAGTATTGATGACCGAGATGAGTGCGAAGGTGCAAGAGCGAGGGAGCGGCACAAGCGCGATGAGTGAGAGCGAGAGTGCACGTGGTCAATGACGAGCGAGCGTGCGCTCCGTGCACGGACGTACACACGCGGGTTGCGCTCGAGTGCGCACGGATGTGTGAAGGCGTAGCACCTACGGAACGATAGTTGCATGATTATTTGGAGTCGGGTAGGGGTTATGGAGCGTGGTTGCACGGGACATAACAGGCATTATTGAGTAGTGGTTGATGAAGTGTAGACCAAAGGAATACTGTGGTCGATCCAGGCTGGTGGGATGTGGTTGTTGATGGCATGGTTCATGACCATGGGGATGTTGACGGTAGGGTGGTCGATGGGCAGGTGTTCGATTTTGATGGCAGGGCCGGTGGCCTCAACAAATGGCTGATTGGGATTATCAGTGTCCCATTGGTGTACGGCCTCATGGTACAAGTGGGGTTGAGCCAGTATACATGCCCAGGTTTTCATGAAGTCCTGTCGGGGTTTGTTGGATAGTGGGGCTAACGCTCGCCCCAGGCAGTATCCAAAGATACTACGACGGTCAACCCAGAAGGCTTGATCCATGGCGAGACCCACTATGGGGTTCTCGCTGCTGATACGGCCATGGTGCAGGGCATACTGTGCCCAGCAGTCGATGTCAAGGAGCTTGTTGGCCTCAGGGGGGGCTAGTCCTGCCCCCTGCGTGGCATTACGGCAATTTGTGCTGAATGCTTCCTCGTTGTGACAGATGGGCGCATCCTCCCAAAGACGCCTGATGTCGAGGTGAGGTGCGTGAACGCAGTCCCGGTAGATGCTGGGATTCAGGGTTTCGACCATGGCTAGGTTGCGAAGCAAGGTGTCAAAGGCGAGGCTGATGCGGTGGAATTCCTCCATCAGGCAGTATGCATCGACGCAGTCCTGAGATGATTCCTTGGTGCTGTTAATAAACTTAACAGCTTGGGAAACGCTGTGAGGGTTCATGGGGAACCCTCGAGGTAACATTGCATATAGTCGGCGGGGGTTGCCAGATTGGTAGCGGTGTCCGTACGACCCTTCTTTGTCCACCATGACTGAAGCTGCCCGGCCGACATACACAATGTTGGTATAGGGGGAGACGTAGAATTCTCCCTGGGACACTCCCCATAGCGCATTTTCATGCTCACAGTGGCCATTGAGGTGCACAATGCCAAGGCCGTCAGGGATCCTGCCGGGTCGACTGGCATCTTGGGCTTTCTTGGAGTCTGCTAACTCCTTAATTCAGGCTTCCCTCTTCCAGGTTTTCTTCTTGTTCCTCATCTCGCGAGATCGGCGCTGAGCTGCCGATTCAGGTTGGTGGGGCGGGCTCTCCAGGTCCGACTCATCGCTCATACCTTTGTCCTTGCTGTCATCCAGCTCATCGGGTAGCCGCTGTTTGTTAGCGGGTGGTGGTAGGTTCACCTCCTCAGACATGGGGTCCTTCATCCATTCGTCTGGCTGGGGCAGGGCCCCAGGCAGTGTGTAGGTTACAGGTTCGGCGACCTGTTGTTTGGGTTGTTTTGGGAGGCTTCTGTGGAAGGGGCGCCTTTGGATATAATCTGCTGGCGGGTAGTACATGTCATGCTGTGGGTAGGCGCTGGCAGCAGGTGCGTCAGTCAACCTGCGAGTGAACAGTAGGGATGATGGCTGGTGAGCAGGTGACGGGTCGGCACCCCATCACTGGGGAGATGGCTCTCGACGCTGCAGTGATAGCCCATGTCAGCATTCTGCGTCTGGCCTGTAGAAGAGGGGGGATGGAGATTGTCAGGTCGTGATCTCCAACATGGATGGAATAGGCGATCGATCACGTTGGCCTTGGTCTGGTTCTCTAAACTTGTGAGGGCGGCAACCCTCATCATCTGAGCTGTTTGGCGTGGGGGACGCGGGGCGTTTACGGACTGTATGTGCCATTCTCGAGGTTAGGCTACTCACAGCATGCTTCGAGCATGCTATCTCTTCCTGGAGGCCTTCTACTTTGTCGATCAGCTGATCGACAAGTATCTGCACCATGAGGTTGCCTGTAAGTGACTCCGCTAGGCTCGGGTTGAAGCCCATCGTCCCCAGCCATTCCACGATGGTGTCAAGCTCTTCATCTCGTTGAGGTTCATCGACCTCCATCGCTGACGTCAATGGCCTGTTTCTGGGTGATCTCAATTGATTCCTGTGTTCTGTAGCACGGTATGGTGACTGTAATCGTCGACGGTCTTGTGGTGATGGCCATCTGGATGACGGCCTGTAGCTTGAGTATCATTCCGTGTTGTGTTCATGGCCTCTTCCCCCCCTTGCAGAGTTCTCTCTGGAACTCTGCTCTCCACTGCGGTGAGAGCAGCTGCTCTCGCCATATTGGCTTGTGGATCGATGCATGACTGGGTTTCTTTCTTAGGCGTCATACTGTCAGTGATGGGTGTTTGGTTGAAGATCTGTGTCATGTGACATCTGTGATTCAACATTTTTCTTTCACATGACTCATCGTTCAGCCTGTCAGCGTTTCGGCAGCTGAGCCGGGCACTTAACACACTGCAACTCCAGGTAATAATCCAAGGCTTCTAAGTCCTTGCATGAGGGTAGCGGCTCCCAGGTGGTGTTGCCTAGGCTCCATTGTACGTAAAATTCGAGGCCGTTGTTCTCCCAGCAATGGCCTATTATTTCTTCAACAAACCACTCCTGGTCATCAGGCGCGCCGAAATCATAGGGTTCTGGTTGAACCCTATTTGGAAACATCATATCATCGGTTGCATGGTACAGGCGTAACAGTGACATGTGGAACATCGGCACAATCCTCCGACTCTGTAGAGCTGTAGGCAGTTCCAATGTGTAAGTCGACGTTTCTGGCTTGGCCCGTAGGACCCTATATGGTCCTATGAATTTAGGACAGAGCTTTCTAGCTCTGCCTTTTGGCAATTTTAAATTCTTTGTGGAGAGGAACACCAGTGTTCCTTTCTTTATCTTGGGTTCGGGGCCATGGTGTTGATTCGTGTTGCGAGTCTGGAATACTCGCACTTCAATGATCGCGTCGTGTGCGTCTGCCAGGTTCTGCAGCGTGCGGGGTGCAAAGTCCTTGATGCCCTTGGGTATTGCCTTGTTCGAGCGGATTTCTTGAATCATGGAAGGCATGTATCCTCCGTTCAGCTCGAACAGCGCGTATCGAGTGGTCCCCGACACACTTGCGTTAATGGCGAATTCAGTCAGGTCGACCCAGTCGACCCAGTCTTTCTGGTCAGGTCATATTACAGTGCGGAATATCTGACCCACGTTGCGGGTCGCCCGTTCAGTCTGACCATCCATCTGAGGGTGGTACGACATCAACATTAGAAGCTTAGCTCCTAATATCTTGTGTAGTTCACGCCACCACCTTGACGTGAATTTCGAGTCTCGATAGCTCACGATGGAGCTCGGCAAGCCATGGAGATGCACAATCTCACGTCTGTAGATCCACGAGAGCTCGGACGCTCTCATCTTCATATGGACCAGGATCAGGTGGACCATGCTGGTCATCCTACAAATTTTTACCCATAGGTAATTAAATCCCTTCGATTCGGGGAATGGCCCGACAAAGTCCATTCCAATCGAGTCCCAGGGTTTCATAGGTATGGGCAATGGGTGAAGCTTGCCCAATGGCTTTGCATTGGCTCCCTTGGCACGTTGGCAGGCTTCGCAGGTGCGACAGTATTGTCGCACCTCCTGAGCGATCGCTGGCCACCAATACCACCGTTGAATATATTCGGTGGTGCGTTGTTCCCTGAAGTGGCCTACTATTGCGTGTGCTTGATCCAAGATCTTCACAATTACGTCCCGGTCGCGAGATATACAAACGACCTCATCATCATTGGTGTTGGCATACCACACGATGCCGTCCTTCATCTTGAACCCCTGATAATCATTGGGGTTCTCCGTGATGAGTGAAAACAGTCTATCGGCTGTATATCCTGCTCAAATTTGATCGAGGAACTCGATGTCCTCCCAGGTGATGGGTTTAACATTCGATGCTCGATTAAATAGAGTGTCTCCTAAGGAGATGTCGTCATTGTCCTCTCCAGGGCCAGCTGGCCCTGCGCTGGTCGGGTTCCTCGTAGCAGCATCGGTTCGTCCATCATCGGATTGATGTTCCGTTCTGTTATGTCCCATGCAACCACGCTCCATAACCCCTACCCGACTCCAGATAATCATGCAACATCGTTCCGTAGGTGCTACGCCGTCGCACATCTGTGTGCACTCGAGCGCAACCCGCGCACGCTCACTCGTCATTGACCGTGCGCGCTCTCACTCTCGCTCATCGCGCTTGTGCCACTCCCTCGCTCTTGCACCTTCGCGCTCGTCTCGGTCATCAATACTACCTCGTCTCCATGCCATCGCAAGCCCATGTGGTATTACCCCCTCGCCGAACGATCTGCGCATCCCAATACGTTCTCGCATTTGTCCTCTTACTTGTTCAGTAACATCTCGCTCACGCTTTTATTATCCGCCTTCCTATTCGCTCGTTGTTATCTTTTATTTTAGTACGGTTAACCGAACTACACCGCTCCGCGCATGGTGCGCCGCTCTTCCTACATAGCTTAAATACAATGTAGCTTAGTTCCTTGGAACTCACTTGTTAATCGAAAATCAAACCGACTTCGAACGCTTCCTTCCCGTTCTCATTAAAGTTCATTTCCTGCCGCAACCCACGCGCGCTCATGCCGCGCTCGTCTACGCTCGTCCGCTCTACTCACGCTCCGCTCTCACGTGTGTGCACACAACCACCACAGTCTCGCTCCGAAGTTACGGTCCACCCAGATACTGAACAAGAGGCGCAACCCTATTGGGAAAGTGGTTGAAGCCAAGACCGTGTGTTTTAGCATAGCTCTGCATCCGCCCAACATCAGCTAAGTCCTCAGTGCACGTTCCCGCGCTGTTCCCCAGTACCGCTGAGCTGTATCCAATCCTTCCTACAACCTCGTCCTTCCTAGCCCGTTCGCAGATCGTAACACGTTCCCTTCATGATGTCCACTTCGAGGTCGCGATCCTCTTGATGTTCTTGCAGGCGGTTGCTCATCCTGTGTTCAACCTCTCGAAGGGCACATAACTCCACTACATTATTCATCACTTTGTGATAGTGTTTGACTGGGAGATCCTTGCCAGTAGGATTGATGCAGGCATCTGCCCGCACATAGTCATGGATGTCGTGGACGTCCGCATGGGTATCGCTTTCATGGTATCTAGATAGGCAGTCGGCCACTTTATTCAGCTCTCCCTTGACGTATGTAATATCGAAGTCGAATTTGGACATATAGTCCATCCATCGGCGTTGGCGATTTGACAAGTATGATTGAGTTTTGAAAAACTCAAGAGCTTTGTGATCGGTGATCACATGGATTCGATATCCTATGAGCTTGTCCTCCCATTTCAGGAGGGCTTCGAGGATAGCTAGTGTTTCGAGTTCGTGCACCACATAGTTATGCTGTGCGGTTGTGAATTTCTTGGACATGAATCCAGCCAGGTGACACTTTTGCCAGGTGGGTCCCTGGCTGTACATGGCTCCTACACCCGATTTCGAAGCATCACAGATGAGCCAGATTGGCTCATCATTCACCTTAGGATTGATTGGCGCAAGTATAGGGGTTTTGCAGCATATGGCCTTGACCATGCTGAAGCAGCGTTGATGCAGGGGATGCCAATGGAATGGTGTTCCGTTCTGGGTCATCACCATTAGCGGTCCAGTGTAGGTGGTGACATCGGGGAGGAAATTTCCCAGATAATTCACCAATCCTATGAATCATTGGATGTCGTTGTAGTTTTGGGGAGTGCGCCACTCCCTGATGCAGCTGAGTTTGTCTGCATCTGCATGGATTCCGTCCTTGTCAATAATGTGGCCTAAGCAATCCACTTTGTCAGCATAGAGGTTACACTTCGACCATTTGAGATAAAGGGAATTGGCACAGAGTTGTTCAAACACGACTCAAAGGTGTTGTTTGTGTTCCTCTGGAGTGTTGGAGAATATAAAAATGTCGTCCAGGTACACGTGTAGAAATCTTCCTATGACATCACGAAATATAGACGTCATTAGCCATTGGAAGGTGGTGGGGGTGTTACAGTCCCCCTGTTGCATTACGTTGCTAACGTACATGCCCAATATCGTTGTGAATGCAGTCTTCCATATGTCCTCATTACGGATGCGGACCTGCTCGTAGCGTCAGAGAGGTCCACAGGCTACATCCTCGCAAATGACATCTTGATTGGGCAAAGGTGTCACGTCCTTTACCGTGTTCTCATTACGCTGGCATGTGTCGATGACAGTACGTAGTTTGCTGTCTTTTTTATTGACGCACAAGAGGGGAGCCGCTTGGCTCACCGATCGAGGTTCCCACCAGCCTGCATCCACGTATCGGTTGATCTTCTCATGAAACTCCTCACACAGGGAGTGAGGACACCAGGGTAAGTGGTAGGTATACCACTTGTTCTCATCGATGAGGTGAATCTCATGATTCACCTCTCTCCATGAGGGCAGTTCTCCTTTAGTGCCTCCTAGGATATCGGCGTATTCCTCATTCCATTGATGGTGCAGTTGAGGATAGTCCTCCTCTGATAATCCTTGGCTAGGACTGGCTTTTTCCTTGCCCTTCTGATCTGTCGGCATTTTCGTCGGCTGTCATTGAGGACACATGTTCCTCATCTCTTGATGGGGCTCATATTGGGACTGTAATTTCTTAAAATTGTTGTGCATGTCATCAGTCCATACCTTCAGCTGCGTCGGCCTTTGGCTGGTTGTCCATGCAGAGCCCAAGTCACTCGGCTGGTAACCTGCCATGAACTCTTCTGGCTCAGATATTTTGTCCGCCGTAGGCCTACAATATTTTTCTCACATCACTAGCCGGGATCCGTCGTATGCCCTCATTTCCATGACTACTTCATTCCATTCGGGTGGCATCCTTGGGTCGTATGGCCAGTCAAATCGTGGCTTTGGGATTGGTCTATCCCAAAAAGTCCGTATTTGGCTATCTGCTGGCTGAGCCTCCTCCTGTAGGCACGCCTGTTCTTCCTGGTCATCCATCACCAGGTCTTCCATCTTTACCTTTGACGACGTTGGCTGACATTCTCGTATCTCGGGCACTTGCGTGGCTTTTGGGTGTTTTTTGAGGTGTTTTTTGAGGCCTCTTTCGTGGCGTGTGTCGCTTTTGCCATGAGGGCTGGTTTCTCCCCCTCCTGAAGAGTATCAAGATACTCTTCTTCAGTCATTAGGAGTGTGTTCGCTCCTTGTGATAGTGATGGCCCAACATAGTTCCATTCATCATCAAGGATTTCCTCCACCAACGCCTTATGCGTTGGGCCTGGGAGTCAATCCTTATGCTTGTCCATCGATCTATATCAACATAGTCGGCCATCCGCACCATCTAATACTACTTGTTGCATGGGGGTAACTACCCCATTTGCAATCACTACGTTTTGTTCAAAGTCTAAGATGACTTTGTTTGCTCTCATAAACGGGGTACCGACTATCATATCGTAGCAATCAAAGTTCGCTACATCTACGTAGGTTTCGCCTTCAATTCCTGGTGCTTTTACCAGGACATTCGAACCGTAATTTACTGAGGCACGACTTCCAATCATGCCAAGTTGCAATATGTGAGGGTCTTTGAGTGGGAATACCCTCACATTCGCTACCTGAGCATATGACAGTGTGATACCCATCGTCATGCTCCCTGAGTCCCACAAGGTCCATGCCTCGCAGTCTCCCACTTTCATGTAGGTGGCGAGGCATTCCTTGTCCTCTGGCTTGACCATGGGCCTAAAGCACGCTGTCTTTTCGGCTCGCAACTTTACTTTCCAAAAGCGTGTCTCTTTTTCTTCTGGCCTAGGAGCCGTATCAGGGTGAGGGGTGGTTGTCAGCAATTTATCTTGTAAGTCGGGAGGTCGAGGCCGTTCCTGACTTCTTATAGCGAACATTTGTTCGCTATCCGACTCGCATTTGTACCAGTCGTTGTCGTAGACATCAACTTCAACCATCTCATTGTCGTAATAGTGATCAACGTCTTGAAGGCTGGAAAGGAATCTCGTTTCAGAATGTAATCCTACCCATTTTCATAGTCGGTTCAATGAGATCCGTGGTTTCTGGTCACTCAAGCCATACAGGTCGATAAGGTGAGATCGTGCCGCCGTCCAGTCATGTTGAGTCCAGATTATTGATGAATCAATGATGTCACGGACACACCAGTGGCAATAGCGAAGTACATATGCTGGCAGGTCAGTTAGTGGAATATTTGCGACGGCAGCGTGGGCTTCAAGAGAATCTAAAAAATCCATAATGTGTCATCCTTTGAAAAGAGGTGCAGTGGGAGATCCGGGTGTTGGCATGGGCAGGACATAGACGATTGCTGGGTGGGCCATTACAGTACAGAATGATGTTGGCTAAAGTGAGAAATTTGTCAAAATGAGTGATGAAGTGAGAATCATTGTCGTAAGTTATGTATAAGACAGAGAAACAAAAGATGTCGATGGGAATGCAATTATCTGAGCTGAGCATATGAAAGCGAGTGTTGTTGCGAAGTTTTAAGGATCAGAAAAATCACAAGAGTGTATCGGATTCCAGAGGTGCAAGCAAAGCCACGAGAACCCTGGAAGATGTAAAGCTGTGTAGGAGAGTAATGTAGAATCTCGCTGCCGTAAACAGCAACGAGTGGTTGTCAAGAAAGGAGAAGAAAAATGTGGGGCTGCAGTTTTTGTTGACAGGATGTGTATGCGGCTGGGAAAATTTGGGAGAACAAAGAATGTCAAAAGATATATGGGAGTTTCAAGGGCAGAGATACGTCAGATGCAGGGGTTAGTTGAACTTGAGACAGTGAGAGCCCTTGGAGATGTGAAGCCATGGAATGTCTTGATGTATGAAGAGGTAGGGCCACTAGAATGACGCCAAGTCTGTTCTAGACGGATGGCTACAAGCCGACTCTGTATCCGCGAGAGACAGGAGAAGAGTGTTGAAGCATCCGGAATGGTGCTGTGTAGGAGAGCAACAAGGTGTTGCAAGTTGTCTCCAAGGTTTACTGGATGTTTTGGGCCGTGGTTGTTGTATGTATGCACATCAATGGGAATGTTGATTGAAGATATGATCTGGGATCAACAAATCAGCAATGCGACATAAGGGAAACACTTACTGTAAGTCTGGGCTGTGAACAAGGAACGGAAAACCTAAACCCCTGTCTCGGTCACCACTGTGGAAGGGGTAGGAATCCAATTGGGGTTCGAGGAACCAGGTCGTCCTGTCACAGCAAACGGGGTAAGTGTAAATGGGGAAAACACGATGGAGACGTGTGGAAAACATCGTAGGTAGAGAAATTGAATGTAATGGAGAGTTCTCATAAGGAGTGAAAATCCAGAAATCTGTCATCGAGAATCTATGCGCTCGTGAAAAGGACAATGCAATCGTATCCAATAAGGATCAGAACACATGAGAAAACAATGAAAAAGAGTCAAAGAGAAGGAAAGTCAAGCCCGATGGTGCTCAATAAGAGGGTTGCTCATTGGTGTGGCCGTGATATCAAAACATCCACGTACGAGAATGAAAATAACTTTGAAAATGGGCTGTATTGCCCTGTAACTGTAGAAACCAAGAACTTATCAGGAAATCATGCTCATGGGCACAGTTGTCTTGAGGGAAAGTGAGTCGTCGTGAGGGAGCCTTACAAAAACTGAGAAACTGGGGGGAAGAAGAGATGCTCCATTTGACAGGTGGGAGGACACCTTATATACAAAGAAGTGTTGGGGAAACTACAAGCATGTGATTGTGTGTGTCCTCTTGCACCGATCAGACTAAGTTAAATGAAAATTAAAGTAAAAAAGGAAAGGAAGTGGATGAATTGGGAAATGCAGGTAAAAATAGAAATATTGACGTTGTTGATCTTGAGTGATTGTAGGTCCAGTGTCATTGAGTCCTTGTCTTGGAACATCAACTGCCAGGAATATCTCGGGGAACGGTCCATCATCAGAGCGCTCTATTGACGGTACGTCACCTGGCCACCCAGCAAGTGCGGAGCACACCCAAATGATGTTGTTCAACCCTACCATCTGACAGATCTGCCCATCAAGTTGGATGTTGACTAGCCATGAGAAGGGAAACACATCGAGATAATGAGTCTTGTAGAAGAATACTAAAAATTGGTAAAAGCCTTCAAAAAAAGGAAAATAAAACCGAAACCAGAAATGAGTCCTTCGAGATGAGAGTGGAATGTGTGAAAATATTGATGGCGCATGATGCATAACAGATTTACATGGCCGGTGCTTCAAATAATTTTCCAGGCCTTCAGGGATGACATTGTAGTCTACCTGTAGCTTGAAATTAAAGAAAAAGATTGTTAGTAATTTGATTATATGAGAAAAGTATAAGAAAGTGAAAGTATATGAAAACCTGAGAATATGTGACCATCTTGAGGATTGATCGAGAACCACCTCAGAATGGGAAAGTCGACAGGTGAGTCTACTTTACCTTCCACACAGGTGTATTCTCATGTACTGTAAGGTTGATCTAAGACTTTGGATTCCGGGCATAGCCAACCTGGCTATATACCTGGCAATCCCTGGCACTAATAAGTGCAAACACTGCCTTATATGGCAGTGCCCTCCTACAATGATGTTCTGCCTTGTTCTATCCAATCTAAATGATGTTGCACATTGGGGGCACATCCTGTCTCAATGCCTTTTAATGTTTGTATCACATTCTCAGCTCTCATCACATTCTTCATTCTCGGCGTGTTTTCATGTTCTCCTCACATACTTCATTCTTCTCATGTTTTCGTGTTCTTCTCACAAGCCTGGGGTCAGACTTAGCTTTCAACATGTTTTCACATACTTCTCGTGTTCTTGCTCAACATGCAATAATTTGTCTTAATCAGTGGCACCCAAATATTACCCCATTCCATTTTGCTGCTCAGGTAATCCCTCAGCCTTAAGTGTGTTGTTTTGATGCAGGACTCACCTGGAAGGTGCTCAATGATGTGTGCTGTTGTTTTCCACTGTGCTGCACACCCTTCTCCACCCACAATAATCTTCCACTGCCTAATATGATATTGTATGCCAAAAGCTGCAGCTTGGGCCAACCCATGTGCCAGAAACTTCTGAACTGGTGGAGATGTGCCGAGTGTCTCTCTAGCTGTAGCCTGGCAATGCATTGGTATAGCAATGAGATGAACTGGATACATGTGACTGGCTACAGTTCTATCAATAGAGTCACATGATCACCTGGAGTGGTGCCTCACACCACTCCATCCACCCATGTCCCAAATGGTGACATCCTCGTCGCCTGGAAAAAAGAAAAGCAATCCAAAAAAAGAAACAATGCAAAATGAGAAAACGAAAACAATCTATAATCTATAATTCCCATGGCTAGAAAACTCTATGGTTGATATAAAAAATAAAATGAAATCAAACTCAACAAACAGGTGCCTATCCCAATGCCTGAAGGACCCTACTCAAGTCAGCAAGGTGGGGGTTTTGATCCCAGTTGAGCTTTGGAACAGGAGGGGTAGGTGCAGGTGCTACTCCAAAGGGAACAGTGACAATGGGTTTGCCTGGTCCTATACCAGAGGGGTGTTGATGGGTAATGAATGGCTGGGACTGAATCAAAGATGGCTGAACTGAATGAGAAAGATTTTGAGACTGTTGAAAAAAATATGGTGGTGCATGTTGCCTGTTACGAACCGGTAACGCCAGAAGGACGGGGTCGTAGGAAGGATCGGATACAGCTCAGCGGTACTGGGAAACAGCGTGGGAACATGCACTGGGACTTAGCTGATGTTGGGTGGACGTGGAGCTATGCTAAAACACATGGTCTTGGCTTCAACCACTTTCCCAATAGGGTTGCGCCTCTTGTTCGGTTTCTGGGTGGACCGTAACTTCAGAGTGAGAACTGTGGTGGTCGTGCGCACATGCACGAAAGCGGCACATGAGTAGAGCGGACAAGCGTAGACAAGCGCTGTAAGATGGTAGGTAGGGGGTCAGAGAGACTCAGGTGGCACAAGAGTACACAGAACCAAGTATATAGGTCTGATACCAACGTAGTGTGAAGTGAAGAAGCTAAAGGAGTGTGACTACATGTAACACTAGTAACATATCTCGGGAACCCCCGATAATGGCACAGCCACAGTCTGGAAGACCCCCCCTATGGCTGTAGTGCCCTCCTACAAGCGCGGCATGAGCGTGCAGACAAGCATAGACGAGCGCGGCGTGAGCATGCGGACGTGTGAGTGAAGCGCGCACGGGTTGCAGCAGGAGATGAACTTAATGAGAACGGGAATAAGGTGCTTGATGTTGGTTTCCAATTTTCGATTAACAAGTGAGTTACAAGGAACTAAGCTACATTGTATTTAAGCTATGTAGGAAGAGCGGTGTAGCTCGGATAACTGAACTTAAATAAAGAATCGCAACGAGCAAATAGGAAAATGAATAATAAAAGTGTGAGTGAGATAATACTGAATAAGTAAGAGGACACATGCGGAAACATATTGGGATGCGCAGATCATTTGGCGAGGGGGTAATACCACATGGGCTTGTGATGGCATGGAAACGAGGTAGTATTGATGACCGAGACAAGCGCGAAGGTGCGAGAGCAAGTGAGTGGCACAAGCACGATAGGCAAGAGCAAGAGTGCGCGTGGTCGATGATGAACAAGTGTGCACTCCATGTGCGGATGTACGCATGTGGGTTGCGCTCGAGTGCACATGGATGTGCAAGGGCGTAGCACCTACAGAATGATAGTTACATGATTATCTGGAGTCAGGTAGGGGTTATGGAGCATGGTTGCATGGGACATAACATTGCCACCTTGTTCATCATCGCAGGGTTTCAAAGGGTTGTGAATGGTCTGTTTTCAGACCAGAGAGGTCTTGCACCAGGGTGCTGGGGGCAGTAGGTAACAACACGGGCCACGGCATCGTCAGCCCAGACGAAACACACAGGCGGTGGCGAAATGGCTCATTTAGGGTCAAGGTGGGGTTGGCTGGGGTGCATGGGCAGTGAACAGGGCGTAGGCAGTGAATGGGTGGTGTCCTTGGGTGAAGTGGCAGTGGTGTGAGATGAGGTGGCATCACGGATGATGTGGTAGCGGTGGTGGGCTCAGGGTGTGGATTGAGGGGCTGGGGATCGAGCTGGATGGTGTAGGGGGGCTCCTGGGCCTTCATTTGTAGTTCCAGGGGGAGCAGGATCGTTCCATCAAGTGAATGACATGTTTCGATGAACACATTTGCTCATCATTGTGTGACTTGGTCTGCTGGGCTGTAGACTGTCATTGTAGGCCGTCAATTGCATGGGTAGCCATCTCCAAGGTGGTGGTAACTGTTTGGGTGGTAGCTGCGGCTTTAGTAGTTGCCTTGGAGGTGGTTGTAGCAGGAGTCACTGCTGTTGTTGGCAGCGATGTGGTGGTGGCAATGGGCAGCTTAGGGTGTGAAGCGAGGGGCTGAAGGGTATGCAAGGATGCTGTGGGTCAGCCTGGCAATGAGTGCCATTGTTTTGGGAGGGTTGGCAGTTGGTTTGAAGCAGGGGACAAGGTCATTGTCATCATTGTCAATGACATTGGCATCATTGATGGGGGCTGTGCTTGTGTTGTCGGTGGTGACATGGCAGCAGCAACAGGAGTGCTGGGGTGGGTTTGGGTGGCAGCAATGGTGGCAAGCTGAATTTGGGGTGTTGACACCTCCAGGGAGGTGCAGAGGCCCTCCCCATGGTTAAGGAGTTGCAGGGGTAACCCTTGGGTATATTTTCTCATACCCTTACCCATACCCATGAACACCATACCCACATGGGTAGGGGTATGGTGTTACCGCAGGTTTCTGCGGGTAACCTGTGGTTTTTCGCAGGTTTTGACATGAATGTGTATAATAATCTAATTACACTAAATTAATATATAAAGAGAAACCCCCCTCTCGCATTTGGAGCAAGGGAGGGGGGTAGTGCCTGCAGTGGCCAAGAATGGAACAAGAAACCCCCCTGCTCATGTTTGCAGTGAGGGAGGGGGGTAGTACCTGCAGTCGCTGAGAACAGAAATGCTCCCCATTTCCACCCTGTGAGCAGTTGCTTGCAGCAGAGGTTGGGGGTGCTATGGTGGTAGTGGTGGTGGCTGTCATTGTTGTTGTTGTTGTTGTACCAGCTCCTTCCCATCGTCCCTGTCCCCTATTTCCACCCCATGAGCAGTTGCTCGCAGCGGCAGTTGGGGTGCTATGGTGGTAGTGGTCATGGTGGCCATTGTCATTATCACCATCATCATGCCAGCTCCTTCCCATCATCCCCATCCCCATTGCTCCCTGTTTCTACCCTGTGAGCAGTTGCTCACTGTGGCGGTTGGGGGTGCTATGAGTGTGGTGGTGGTGGCAATCATCATCATCATCATGCTGGCTCCCCCTTCTCGTCAACCCCATCCCAGTTGCTCCCCGTTTCCACCCCATGAGCAGTTGCTCACAGTGGCGGTTGGGGGTGCTATGAGTGGTGGTGGTGGTGATGGTGGTGGTGGTGATTATTGTCATCATCATTGTTGTTGTTTTCATTGTCATTGTCATTGTTGTTTTTGTTTTTGCTGTTGTTGTTGTTGTGCTGGCTCCCCCTTCTCATCGTCCCCATCCTAGTTGCTCCCCATTTCCACCCCACGAGCA
The DNA here is from genome assembly GCA_003314665.1 of Tricholoma sp. MG77. Taxonomy (NCBI): domain Eukaryota; kingdom Fungi; phylum Basidiomycota; class Agaricomycetes; order Agaricales; family Tricholomataceae; genus Tricholoma; species Tricholoma sp. MG77. The sequence goes on from QMFE01000727.1 coordinate 22,237, forward strand.
GTTGTTCACAGCAGCAGTTGGGGGTGCTATGAGTGTGGTGGTGGTGGTGATTGTTGTCATTGTCGTTGTCGTGCTGGCTCCCTGTTCTCATCGTCCCCATTCTCCTCTCCCATTTTCAGCATTGTTGTCATTGTCGCTGGTCCCATCCCTGTTGTTATCCACCCTGCAAGCAGAGGCCTGCAGTGGTGGTGGGGGTGTGCCGTCAACAGTGTTATCTCGATGTTATAGCATTACTAGAACCTAAAAATCAAATAAAAACATGAGTTAGTTACAAAAAAGCAAGAATGAAAGAAATAAAAAAATACCCAGGGCCCAAACGATGATAGATGTTGTTTGGACGCGTTTCCTATGCAATGCAGCCAATGTGGTTGCTTACTAGTTGTTTAGAAGTGTGCTGTGAGTGAATCAACAAGGTCATATGACCACTCACCTGACCAGAAATTCAGTACCAGAATACCTGTAAACCCACAGGTATGGGTACAGTTTTCCATGGGTACAGCAGTCCCATACCTGTACCCATGCATACCTGTGACCCAATACTCATGGTGTTACCCATACCCATGACACTCCTTATCCATGGTTCGACACCCAGACCTCCCTTTCCTCCAGGTGGCCGATCATCTTCCCTTCCTCATACGTGAGCTCACATGTCACCTCCCATTCTTCCCTTCCTTCTTCAAGTCCAGTTTCATGGCCTTCCCTCCAACCATTTTTGTGTGCTTGTTCCTCTGCCTTTTTCCTGTCCTCAAGCTGATCTTTTCATCCATATTCTTTTCCCTCCTCAAACACATCAACTCAGGCCTTCTTCTTATCCTCTTTCCTCAACTTCTCAAAAAAATCATCCTCAGGGCTGTCCTGAAGCCCCATGTCATATCCTTCATCATACCCATGGCTCCTTCCTTTTTCATAGCCCTCTTTTCATCCCTTTTCGA
>QMFE01000731.1:0-14598 GCA_003314665.1 Tricholoma sp. MG77
TGGCTGTAGTGCCCTCCTACATTGTAGGTGTTCATAGGACTTTGTAGATGTTTGTGGGTGTTTGTAGAGCCTCGACGAACATTTGTAGATGTTTGTAGAGTCTCGTTGAGTGTTCCCTTACACTCTTCAGATAACATTTCCCCAGGAATTGCCGACCTGCACCCTGCACAATTTGAGCCAAGTGAATAAATGATATTTCCCATCAGTTCACTTACCCATTCTTCTCTAATAGCTCAGATATTGCAATATTTCCTCTGTAGGACGATTGTTATCTGGTCTGTTTCTGACCGTAAACCAACTCCATGACATGAGAATATCCATGAATTGTTGTGCTTCGGCGTTGTTCAAAAAAGGAAAATCTACGACACCTTCTTGGATAAACACTGGCAGTAGACTCCAGTTGACACTCATTGTTGGTTATCTGACAATCTCTGGATGTTTCAGGTGTATATATTGATTATCAATGGTTACATAAATTGTATAGCCACAAGCCATGAGACTCCGATGATCAAGATCCTTTTGATTGCCTTACCAAAGGCAAGCCAAGTTGGACCATTGGACATTCCGCATTGGGGATTTCCTCATCCAGTTTGGGCAGTCCCACTTCCCTTTCTATTAAGAGTTCCCCACGGCAAGATGTACCATTTGCAAGGCAAGTGCCGAGTCCTGCTGACTATGTGTAACATCAAGCAAAAGCCTCAATTGGAAGGAAGGGGCAATTTCATTGACACTTGGCCCTACCTGTTATCAATGGCAAATCCTGTTATCTTTCTTATCTATTTAGATCTAATGCAACATACCATGTTCCAGAATCTCAGTACATCAGGGAAAAGGTCTGGATTAGCAATCTCTGGAGAAGCAGTCATCCACCAAGGATCGAGGTATGGTTCCACAATCCTTGTCAAGTCAATGTCCACAGTAGCCTCCCTGAGTGAACAAAGGCTTTGCTTGAATGTCCTGATATCCAAACTTGATATGTTGGTGACCCCCAAATGCAGTCTTTTATAAAAAGGGGTGAGATAAAGGAACTTGTCCTCAAGGATCATCCATCAAAGGATAATTTCTAGAATATCCTAACACCAAATCAAATATGTACATATGAAAGAGTAATGCAACTTACAAGTTCTGTCTTCATTCTGGCTTTCTAAATATGATAATATTGATTGAGACCTAATTGGCAATGAGGCTGTTTAGCTTCAAAAGTTGCAGCTCTAGCTCGGGAGCAGAGGTAATCAACAACTGCCTGGCATGTTACTTTTGGAACACTCATTGTTGGCAGTACTGATATCGATGAGAGAATTCGGCATCTATCGCTGATCATTTATGAGAATTGGATATCAAAATCACTGATGATGTTCAGAGATAAAAAATAATGTAATCGTAATCAGAATCGACAACAATAGCAGTGACACTTCATTTCACCTGATGTTCTTGATAATCAGAATGACAGATGTCAGATTCATTTGAGTTACCAGTAGACAAAGGCCTGGCCACTGATTTGTCAAATAGATTCATTTTTCTACATCTCATCTACTTGACATTCTGTTGGGATCAGGCCAATCCAAGCCTGGTCTTAGTATTAGTTAAGAAGGGCTATTCATAGTATGTAACATATGTAGGCCGTACTATAGGAGAATGATAGACGTCTGACTCTGTGCTTCACTATCACAATCTCAGCATTAAGAACACTCTCATCTTGTGCATATCCCAACAGGTTATGGGCCCTGGATCTTCACATATTTAAATAACTCATAACCAACATATTATGGATCTTTTTGGTGACAATGAGGAACAGGAGCCGCAAGCACAAGAACAAACCCCTAAATGTGCAAAAAGGGTCTACCATACCAGGCAGAATCCCCAGCCTCCTGGCGACGAATCTTCTGAGGATGGTACACCTCACATCAATTTAATTTGTACCAAAGAATACTCAAATGTGAACAAGATTGCGGACCACAATCATTTGACAGACAAGAACTGGCACAAGTGGAAAGAGAGGATGCTGAGAGTTTTTATCAATTGCGACATAACTGGGTATGTAACCAGTGATGTGTAATGCGTGACATGGGTACGTGTAATACTGTGACAATGTGGTTATGGGTATGCTCCGGTATGACCCATGTCAGTGACTTTACTCCTATGTATATGGAGTAGATGATGGTGGCTTTTGCCCATTGACCATGGTCAATCTAATGTGGGTCCATGAGTTGACATAGTTCATGTTACAAGGGTGGGCTCATCTTGAGTAAATATACCATATAAATAGGGTGGACCTATGAGCAGCCTGCAGTGTGCAGGACACCATATATGCTGGGTGAGCCCATGGGGTATCTGGTATGTACATTAAGCTATCAATGATTGATAGGCCCATGGGATGTGTGAAGTGGCATTTAGACCATGCATAATAGATGGGCCCATGGGTGGATAGAGTTGCATTAGACCGTTTCAGGTGGGTGGGCCCATGGGATGTCTAGAGTTGTATTAGACCATTGATGATGGGTGGGCCCATGGGTGGATAGAGTTGAATTAGACCATTGATGTTGGGTGGGCCCATGAGTGGATAATTGAATGAAACCATTGGTGTTGGATGGGCCCATGGGGTAGATAGAGTTGCATTAGACCATTATTGGTGTTGGGTGGGCCCATGGAGTGGATGAAGTTGCATTAAACCATTGATGTTGGGTGGGCCCATGGATATAGCACAGTTGAGAATACAGAACAAATGAGAATATGGAACAGATAAAAATACGGAATAAATGGGAAATAAGTAATGAATGACATTATGGAACAGATGGCAATAGGGGATGGATGGCAATATGGAACAGAACAGAATGGATGAGAAGTACAGAATCATTCCTTCTGTACATTAATCTGTTCTGTACATGTTATCCATTCCATACAAGTCCTCTGTTCAGCCTGTGCAAGTCATCTGTTCTGTACAGTCATCCTTTCTGTACAAGTCATCCGTTCCATACAAGTCATCCATTCCATACATGTGATCCATTCCACACCAGTGAACCATTCCATACCAGTGATCCATGCCTTACAAGTGATCCGTTCCTTACAAGTGATCCATTCCTTACAAGTGATCCATTCCTTACAAGTGATCCGTTCCATACAGTCATCCATTCCATATCAGTCATCCATTCTGCATTTGTCATCTGTTGTGCACATGTACTACTGGTTAGTTGGTGACATTATGGTGCTGTGTACAGAATGGCTTGTATGGAACAGATGACTTGGTATGGAATGGACCGGAATGGGTCACTTGTACAGAAAGATGTCAAGGGTGGCTTTTCTTCTATGCAGATTGAGTAGATTAGAGGCCTTGGCATGGGCAATGACCACATCAACAAATTAACAAAATAGTCGAGATAGGACAGTGGAATTTGTGACCCCAAGGAAGCAATGACCAAATGAACAGGAAAATTAAAACAGAAGAACTACAAGGAACAAATAATCAAAGCCGAACAGATAACAAAAGAAAGAAGAAAGAACTGATGATCAACACAGAATGGATAATGGAGACAGAACAGATGATCAAGGTGGAATGCAAGATGGAATGCATAGTCCAGACAGAATGGATGATTGAAACAGAATGGGATGAGGACTGAAAGGCATGATTGAAACAGAACGGGCAATTAGATTGTCCATCCTGTCCAGATCATCCATTCTGTCTCGATTATAGTTGCTTCAGTAAGGCCACCTTATGCACTTATGGATGATGACATATTTAGGGGATGCCTTGACTAGGAGTCCAACTGCAGCTACCTGTTTTTGCATTTTGGAAACAGTTACTTATAATTATACCAGCAAGTAAATGGCATAGGAATGGATGGTGATAAATATATTTTTTGTTACTCATTCCTTCATTGTTGGTCATCTACTGATTGTCGACATGGTCTGTTTCGATCATCCAATCGGTCTTGATTGCCATGTCCATTTTGATCATCCATTCCATCTCGATCATCCGTTCGTCTTAGACGGAATAAATGATGGATGATCAAAACAAAACGGATGATCAACACGGTACGGATGATCGAAAAGGTATGATCGACATGGTATGGATGACAAAATGGAACGGATGATTGACATGGAACAGAAAATAGACAGAGAAAGGATAATTTAAATGGAATGGGCTATCGAGACCAAACAAATAATGGAGAGGAACAAATGAGTCAGATAGAACACATAAATGAGACGGCACGGATGGGTCATCTGGAATGGATAAATGAGAGTGAATTGGTTACAGGGATGGTTGAACCCATGATGGCAACAAGACTGTCCCTTAGGAGCTAGTCAGCCGTCTTGAAAGGATTCAACTATATTATTTTTCTGCGTGGAATGTTGATGAGAGAGATAACAAACTGAATGGATGAAAGCCATGGAATGGATCAAAAGCGAAAGGATGAAAAGAATGGATGATTGATATGGAACGGATGATTGAAATGGAATGGATGATTGATATGGAACGGATGATTGAAATGGAATGGATGATTGAAACAGAATGGATGATTGAAACAGGACAGATGATTGAAACAGAACGGATGATCAAAACGGAACGGATGATCACAATGGAATGGTTGATCATAATGGAATGGATGACCATGATGGAATGAATGAAGGAGACAAACATGTGATCATGAAGGATTGGATGTAACGGATGATAAAGATGTAATGGATGATCACTACAGAATGGATAATCTCAACGGAATACACATAGACAGATCTGGTAATCAACAAAGTATACACATTGTTGAATTTAAGTGTTCCACTCTGAGATTGTGAAAACATAGAACATAACCAGATAGAACTATCTTGAAATAGACATAAACTCAAGGATAATTTGTAACATAAATCAAGTCTGCAACACATCACATCTTGCTCAAACAAAACAAGCAACCGACTTGTGAAGAAAGCTATTTTTGTGCCTATTCAAGTACATCAGAATCTACAAGTTGGCCGTCAGCATTGAATTTTAATGAGCAGTCCCACATCAAATCGATGCTCATGCCTATTAAGGTCTGTGCTTCCAATACCCATGTCAATATCTGTTTCTGTTGTCTGTGCTTCAACATCCTCTTGTCTTTCTCTCCTGGAATGCCCTCCACATCGGACCACACTGCCTGATATTTCTTCTTCCACCCATCTATTACCTCTTGAGCTTGAGTGGTGGCATCTGTTATTTCCACCCTGTCCTGCGGTTCCAGGGTACCGCTGTGTGTTACAGGCATGGCTGCAGTGATATTAGTCAAAGTGTTCACATCCCTGTCGACCTCCATTGCATGAACAGCATGATTACACTCATCGACCATTTCAATATCATTATTGTCACCGCTTGTGTCCAATGATGGGGATCTAGGCTCAGTGACTGGCCACTTGGGCGATTCGACCACAGGGCTTGGAGGGGTCAGAGGAAATGGGGCCATTGGCGATGAAGAAGGCGATCTCGTCAAAGCCTCCTTTGAGGAACTATGCACAATGGATGACATAGCCCATGTTGGATGTGTTGATCTGGGGGGTATGGGAGGTGGGGGGCTGGGATTGATCATAGATTGTTGGAAAATGAAAGAAGGTTCTGCAGTGAGTTGGGCAGGTGCAAGTTGTGACAAAGGAAGTTGTTTCTGTCTAATATGAACAGGGGTGTCTTCCTCAATTGGATGTTTAAAATGCACATGCCCTTCCCAGTCAGCAACACCATCATCTGGATGACTTTGTGGACAGAAAGGGGATCCAAGAGGCTTTGCATGTATCTGCTGAGTCTTTGTAATAGCCTGCGGAAAAGCGTAGAAATGGGCAGGGGTGATTGGCTTCAGGAGGTCATGTGAATAGTATGACACCGATGGTACAGGTTTCAGCACAGAGGCCTCAGGACAAACTGGGAGATTGGGAGTCAATGGCAAAACGGAGTCATCTGAAATCTTGTTTTGTGATTGTCGGGTGGGGAGGCGTTGAAACCCGTCATTTGACGATTGGGTAGACAATACAGATGGACATATGGGAGGTAGATTAATTGGGTCATCATTGTGAGAAGTACTGAAATCAGAACGAGTGGTGACAACATCAACATGTGTAGGTGGCAAGCGTGACAATATATCCCCGTCGTTTATATGACTTGTACTTACTGCCCAGGTTGGCAAGTGTCATACACCTTCACTCAATGAGCTGCCTGCCAGGGTTAATTTTGGTTTGGGAAGAATAATAGGACGTTCCACAACGGCATTTGAAAAAGCTGCATCAAGTCGCACACATTTGGCATTCAAACGTCATGAGGGCTGATAGTGAGTGGAAGGGTAATTCTGTACCTCGTCCTGGTGAAATGTAATACACATATGTTGGTATTCAATAGGAACAAGATCTAATTCAAGTACATACCTGTGTCCAACCTTGAGGAATGCAATCTTCAGGCATCACAAATAGCGGACTAATGTTGCACACCCCAATCCAGGAAGTCGGCCTTTCCACATTTGATCTTGCTAGCTGAGTTCTTGTTATGCTTTATTTGATGAACGGATACAATGATGTATAGTTCCTGGTGTGACAAATTATTTTCCAGTGACAACTACTAGCAATTATTATTCTTCTTCTCTCCCAATCATATTGCCCCACACCCAAACCCTCATCAACTCCTTGACCTCCCCTGGCTCCCACCCATCTTGAATGCCATGCTCCCCAGCTCCACCTGTGTTGTCAGAAGTCCCAGCCACAGTAGGATCTGTTGAGAATGAGGAGGTATATACCATATGAATAGGGTATGTTTATGCAGTATCAATGGGGTGCATGTATATAGTGATAATAAATATATATAGTATATATGTATTTTTCACTTTTTCAGCTTGTAGTCAGCATTCTCCCTTGAATAGAGAAGAGCAGGTCTTCCCATTTATTGAGAGGCTGTATGGGATATCCAAGGCCAAATATACTGTTGAGAATGTGATATGCCTTGTAGATATGATCAATTATTGTATGTAGATAACTGAAATAATATAAATAGCTTATTGATGGTGGACACGGCATGAGCATGGGTGCACAGGAGAAGTTATTATTTTAAGTTTAACCTCAGAATATATATTACCACAAATGTCTTAGATTATGAGGTTCTCCACTTGCCACTGCACAGACCATTACCTCAACACTCCCCCTCAAGTGGAGGATACATTGAGAGTGTCATGGTGATGCATAAAAAATTGTCATGGTAATGCTTTAGTAAATATATCTGTGGTCATTTTGCTAGTGCTTACATAATCTTATGCGAAAAGGAGTTGTATGGAGATGGGGAGGTACGCAGCAGAGAACATTTGAAGAGTTGAAGAAGAGGTTTGTGGAAGGTCCAGTGTTGGTACCAGTAGATATTACTCACCCACTACAAGTAGAATCTGATGCGTCAGATTACGCTACTGGCGCGGTGCTATCAATGTTATGTGAAGATGAGAAATGGCATCCAGGCACATTTCTATCTAAAGGGTTGAATGATATTGAGAGGAATTATGATGTGCATGACAAGGAGATGCTGGGAATAATTCATGCATTGGAGGCGTGGAGGCATTATTTGGAAGGAGCAAAGCATGAACTGGAAATTTGGACAGATCACACAAATTTGCAATACTTCATGTCAGCCAAGAAATTGAACCGCTGACAAGCGCGTTGGGCATTATATTTATCGCGCTTCAATTTTCACTTGATCCATAAACCTGGCAGTTTGATGAAGAAAGCAGATGCATTATCCAGACGCCCAGATCATAAAAAGGGGGTGGAGAATGATAACAAAGATATTACGTTGTTGAAGCCAGAATATTTTTGCATACGTGCATTGTGTCAGGGGCATCTATTAATAGATGGTTCAGAGAAGAACATGTTAGCTAAAATTCGTGATTGTATGGACATGGGTGAAGAAGTAGTGAAAGCTGTGAAAGAAATGAAAGGAGAGAAAAAGAAGACTATCAAAGGAGAAGAATGGGCCGATGAACAGGGTTTGATATTGTTTTGAGGAAAGGTGTATGTACCGAGGGACATTGAGTTGAGAAAGGAAATTGTTCAATTACATCATAATACTTCCATTTCAGGACATCCAGGCAGGTGGAAAACCTTGGAGCTAGTAATGAGGAATTATTGGTGGCCAGGAATTTCTAAATTCGTACTGGGTTATGTGGATGGTTGTGATACATGCCAGAGAGGAAAATCCTATCTGGAAATGCCAGCAGGGAAATTAATGCCGAACCCTGTTCCTACAGGACCATGGATCGATATTTCAGTAGACTTTGTCACAGGTCTTCCAGAAGCGCAAGGCTACGACGCTATATTGGTTGTATGCAACCGCTTCACCAAACAGGTTCATGTAATCCCTACTACCAAGGAAACAAGTTTGTTAGGCTTAGCGTGCCTATATCGCAATCATGTATGGAAATTGCATGGATTACCTAACACAGTAATTTCCGATCGCGGATCACAGTTCACTGCCGCGTTCATGAAGGAACTTAATAAAATCTTGGGTATTCAGACCAAATTATCTACAGCATATCATCCCCAACGGATGGGCAGACAGAGAGAATGAATCAGGAGTTGGAGCAATATTTGAGGATGTTCGTTGACTATCGACAAGCCGCTTGGCCAGAGTGGCTGGCAATTGCCGAATTCTCATACAATAATAAATTCCAGTCATCTACAAGGGTATTGCCATTCTATGCTAATTATGGATATAACCCTCATATGGGATTCGAACCAAGAAGGAACGTGAAGATGCCAGCAATGGAAGACTTTGTACAGTGACTGACGAACGTGCAGAGAGAGGTGGAGGCGGCCTAACATAAGGCACATGATGACATGAAGCGCTACGCTGATCATTCGCATGCTGAGGCGCCAAAATATCAAGTTGGTGATAGAGTCTGGCTTAGCACCAAGGATTTACATACCTCGCGACCATCTAGGAAGTTGATGGAGAAGCACGTTGGTCCCTACCCAATTTCTAAAATTATCTCGCCTAATGCGGTAGAACTTAAATTGCTGTCATCATTTATGATTGATGCACCAATTAACATCTCACGCTTATGACCCTACAAACCGCCTACCATACCGGGACAACAAACCACTCCACAACCACCTATTGAAGTTGAAGGTGAACCAGAATATGTAGTTGAAGAGATTTTGGATTCACGATTGCGATGAAATAAATTGGAATTCTTAGTAAAGTGGGAAGGCTATACAGATGAAAATAATTCATGGGAGACAGAGGATAATTGTTGAAATGTGCGAGATGCTATACGCGATTTCTACAATAAATATCCTGAAGCACCGAGGAGGATTGGGAGGATGCAGTACGAACAGTTGAAATTCTGACCTTATCAAAATTTCATGGTACCCGATTACTCAATAATCTCTCACCTGGAAGTCGAGGTGTAAAAAGGGGGTAATGTTATGATACATATATATTCTCATTATTTTTTCCTTATTTTTACGTATTTATCGGAACTCATTACGCAGAGTTACGCTCAATAGTCGATCATGAGAAAAATGTTCCCATGCATCAGCAATTAGTAATAGTGTACACGCCTGTACACGCGTGACCTCTTATCGGTATTCAAATAACATACAATAACTGTAACTTAGTATATAAAGTGAATACATGACTAAGAGGCACCCTAGTTGTGTTCCCTTAGGATTCCCACCACAGATAGTGTGCGGAAAAGCCTTAGATCAACCAACCGCCTATTCATCACCATTCCCATCAATCTTTGATCGCATCAGCGATCGCCATCGAACTTCTCATAATAGACCAAAATTTGTGTCTGGAAAGGAAATCAAACGCATGCAGTAACAACAACCAATGTCAAGAAGCGGGTAAGGCTGTTCCATTGGAAGACACATCAAACGAGATCTCGGTCCGTCCTGCAACTGATTTCCATAAGCATTTGATAGTGTACGTGATCTTCATTCGTCAGAGACATAGAACCTGTAAGAGTGTTTGTATGTTTCTTGGCTATTGACTTTCTTATTGATCAAGGTACAGTTCAACTTCGACGTTGCCAGGATGTTGGTTGTTTCAAGCAAATTGTTAGGAAACAGGCCCATTCGATTGGTAACTTTCAGTCTAGACCGGTGCAGGCATGATAAAACATTCACAAGCTTTCTGATGGTCAATCAAGTGGTTTGTGAAAGAGTTTTGGTGGCAGTGACAGGACGGGTCATGGTTGATGCAGGATCGGGGATCCGGCCACAGTAACATTTTCATGCGGCAGTGGTACCGCAACAAGAGTAAACCTTGCTACCAGTCCAGTGCGAAGTAGGCACGGCTTCCGATCATCTTGAAGGGTCGAGTAGATGACTAGATCATGTGGTCAGGATGGAGACCCATTCCATCCCGTTGAGATTTTGTCGTTTCCCCGTGTCGTCAGGAACGCCTTGATGGCGCAAGGACTGGGATCATGCCAGATGATGAAGGGAGGAATGTGTGTCACAATGTATAATCTGGTTGTATCCTAGCCTCGAAATCAAGCTTCGTTCAAGGCAGTTAAGCGTCGTTCACATAGTAATGTTGGTATCATGGAAGGCATCAAACACTTCCGAGTCCTATATGATGTGGAGGTGAAGAAGTCCTTGATATGATGTTTCTTGAGTTGTGGAAGACGTTGGGTGATTGGAGGTGACGTCGCCCTCAGTTCGGAAGACAGAACTCCGAGTTAGGAGGATTTCCATCAAACTTCGATGGGTGGGAAGTATGTCGGATGATGAGCGCTGAGCAGTGAGCAACTGAACAACAAACCCTAAATTTCCACATAATCATAGTGGAGTAGTTCAATGCCCACTGCTTACTAGTATCTGCGTAAAGTGGCTTGTGGTAAACTTGTGTCGAAAGAGGAGATGCGGTGATAGGTCCACTTCGCGGTTCAAGCTCTGAAATGACTTCCAGACATCGCACCAACATTGTAGTGCATTGCCACGACACTACGAACTTTTGCGAACGTCTACGAACCCTGCGAAATGACCGCGAAATGACTTCGATGCTATTTCGAGACATTTCGAGCACTTTGAAAAACTTTGAACAACTTCACATTACTTCGAACACGGTCGGCCACCATAGGAATATCTTTTAACATCTTTTCCGCACTTCCACAGGTTATGCCGACGTATGGTAAGCGTATCAGACACAGGACGACAATGCAATTCACCGTTGAGGACGCAATGAGGCGTTTTTCAACATTTTCATGATTTATTAGAACAATTAGACAAGTACCTTTGATATATTACGACCTTAAACGTTCTCTTTCATATCATTTCTCATTTACTCGGTGACATAGGTTTATCATTTTACCCTCTTATCTTGCCTCATGTAGGCCTCATGTCTCATTTCCTTTTTAGTATTATTTTTCAAAACTTATTTAAACTTGTATTAGCTACATACTTACAAGGGAGAGAAAAAGACCACGCTTTTCACCTCTCATCGTTTGATTTAAGAGTTTCTCTCTTGAGTCCAAGTCTTACATTTATCACTAAGTTTTGCGAATCACCGCAAACTTCTTCAAACTTCGTTTTAGCCTATCGTCCTATCAACTATTATCGTTTGTCATCATCACATATCGTTAAACACCATCTTCACCATCGTGAAATATTATTCGCACTTTTCCAAACCTCTCGAAACCAGTTCGCGGTTTCTTCGAACTATTTCGTGTCACGTCGCGGTACTTCGCAGACCTTCGAACTACTTCGCACCTCCTTTGTTTGCCCGTTGGTATCGTTGGTGATATTTAGAACCACCTCGCAACCTTCCTCTGACTCGTGCTATACCTTTTGAAGCCATTTAGTAGGTTTTATTAGGGTTTCCAGGTTGAGTATCATCAGCGGCGATTGGTGAGGTAAGGAGGAGGGCGTTCAAAACTCTCAGCTTCTGCCTCCCGAGCTGCGGGATTAGTCGAACCTAGAGCAGAAGTCTAACTCAACTAATCTCAACCCAGCGGTTAGAAGGTGCCATCATCGTCTTTCTCTAGACAACACCGAGCAAGCTGAGGCGATTGTGAAAATATTTGGGTGACAAATATTTGATCCTCCAAGGGAATTTGAAACGATGCCATTGCATAGCACTGGTCTCCATATAAGAATACATTTGGTCAAAATGAAAGAATGGAATTGGATGTTGGTGACAAGAACAAGAAAAATTTTGTTGACAAATGTTGTGACTAAGGACTGGGCGAGCCAATGTCAAACAGCAGATAGTGGACAATAGATGTCATGCTGTACCAAATTCAGACAGGCAGTGTTGAAACCACATGTCCGAGTCTACAAGGGAAGTCTTGCAACTCCCCATTGATTCATATATACTGAATACTCATTACAACTGTTACAATTATTGTTATTGATGATTACTTTGCTTCAAACACCTCTTTTTCTGATAACATAAGGACGCACTGAGCAGTCTTTTCATACCAATGTCCCACATTCTCTGCACCCGTGATGTTCTGCTTCACAAAAGCCGCTCCCATAGTGTCCGGGACAACAAAAAGAATAATCATCTTTCTAGCATTTGTTGGTTGAAGATCTTTCAGGTAAGAGATTTTCGGTTTCAGTGACTTTTGAATCTTTTCCAGACCTTTTGTGTTTATGCTGTGCGTCGCGGCAGTAGTCACCTGCAAACCGATAAGAGGTGAGTAGCCAGACTGGGAAATTCCACATTGGTACAGGAAAGAATCAAAGGCTGGAAAGACAGGAGATAGTGGCTTGAGGTAGCATAATTTATTACTACCGACCGACGATGCTAGCTGGCCTGAGAAATGTTGATCAGCTCCGAAGGTGAGGTGTTCTGTGTTGGAAGAGAACTCGATGTCCAAAGTAGTGGAGCGGTCATCAAGGGACTGAATAGTAAAGGTCCGGGAATTTGTGATGGTACGGAAGAACGGGTGAAGTTTAGTTTCAAACATCATTCCAACAAGGACAGAAGCAGAGGGGGACCCTTTGATGGCACAGTAGAACTCGTACGCAGCATCCGCGCTTTGATCGCCCAGCTCATCCATTATCTCCGAGAAAGCCCAGTCCGAAACCGGCTCTACGAGACAGCTCTCCAAAAACCGAATCTCAGACGGGCGTATTTGGAATGCACGATGGATCGTGTCACCACGGTTCACGTTTTTGACAGCCTTAGACAAATTCTCAGTCTCTTTAATCGCAGCCTTGATTATATTCATGGCATTAAGAAGCTTAGCAGGAGATACTGCCGCTTCGAAACATCGACGAGGTATGTTCCCGCAAATACGGGAAGAATCCTGAATTCGCTTGAGAGTGATGTCGTTGCATCCCAGGAACAACCTATAAATGGTAAGCAGGCGAATTAATCAAGCGGAATACACGAACGATGCGACAACAAATTCGTCTCGCGACCATGGCTCCATCACAAACGCCGCATCCAGATCCCAAACTATTTGAGTAAGCCACTTTCGGTCATCGCTACCTCTTGGCGAAGAGGTTAGTAATATGCGATGTTTATAATCACTAAAGAGATATCGATTGGGTTGACAGGATGTACCGTCGGCATCGATGAGTGTAAGAACATCGTCGACGTCTTCCAATACGGCCAGTGTGCCCTTTGGCGGGTGCACAATATCATCAATAATGAAGACCTCGCCCTGCATATCCTGAAACACGACTGACTGGGCGTTAACGATGCAGAGGATGAGGATGGAATACAACAGGCATGTTTTCCCTAGTTCGTTGGTTGGAAGTGACAGTCAAATACCAATAATGGTGCTCACCGATACCCGGCTGACCTGTAAAGATGGCGCTTCCTTGCATGCCCCTTTTCCTCTTGTTAAACATGTCTATCATACTACCCCACTCGTTTCGGAAGAGCATCAACTGTGGCACGCGAAGACCCGTCGTCTTCAGCTTGAGGACAGTCAGGTCCACATACCGAATGGTATAGGGGAAAATCGCGGTGGCTTCGTCTGAAAGATGGGCCAGGTGAGCGTTAATATGGCCACTTGAACCATGGTTAGAATCAATATCCATGGCAATGTCAGCAACAGCATCGACATCGTCGTCGTCCACGACATCAAAAGATGGAGGCTGGGAGGCATCGAAAACCAGTCGGGGGACTAAGCCGTTATCAAGGTTTTTGCCGAAAAGAGCAGTACTCTTGGAGCGTAAGAATGCGGATTTCTGGGCAAGAACATTCTCCGCCACATAAGATTCAGAGTTGCGTTCGGGATTCAGTTCTTGCAGCTGACGTTGAAGTTCGATGAAGTCGGCTTTGGTCAGGTTTGCGGTACGGAAAATCTGGCCAAATAAGTCATGCTTTCCCCATAACTTACTATGAATTTCAACCAGCCAGGGTGGCGGCGAAAACAGGGAGAGTTTTGAGTTCTGGGATGAGGATGGTGTGATGATTGCTAATAGGGTCATCAACGAGTTAGAATGGTAACAGTCGATATCATGGGCCATTAGCACTCACTATCATGCGGACGCGGTAATATAATGCTCAGAACACGCTCCGCAGGATTGTCCTTCCAGTAAAACGAGATGTCCTGACACGGATCCAACAGTAGACCGTCTTGTTGTTTTATACTTTGAATATTATCTTCGGTGAGATCTAGGATGGGCAGTTCGAACTACCAGGGG
>QMFE01000733.1:0-18588 GCA_003314665.1 Tricholoma sp. MG77
TTGACAAGAATCTGGACCCCGATTGAGCGGGCGATGGTTTATCCTGCTATAGGCACCGTCGTTGGTTGCTGGCTCGGTGTAATCCCGATCGCCTTAGACTGGGATCGTCCATGGCAGGTTCGCATTTTGATATGATACAAGATTGACCAAGGTTGATTACCTGAATATCATAGGCATGGCCACTGATGCCTGCGTTCGGCTCTGTTTTGGGATACGTAATTGCTTCTATGTTTGCGCTGACCATGAGCGCTACGAGGTACCTGGCTGATGAGCATATCCGCTCACTAAGACATTCAAAAAAGACTAGTTGAGAATTCAACATATATTTGTTGGGCGGCTTATGATTATATTGTAACCATCTCTATGTAATTATATCCGCCCCTTATAATTCATTCGCATTCTGGGAACATGAGTCTATCTCCGTCTTTATAGGGTTCACGCCTGAAGCAGATTAGGCCAACATGCGAAGGTCCGCAATAGAACCCGTGACATAGCTCGGGACGATTTTCGAGGCACTTGGACCTGAAATATCAGATTCCGATGAAATACCTAGCCGGTTTCAATCTGTCTGACCCTGAGCGTCTCGAAAAGTAAGCTCACCTGTCAGTACCAAGAGCGTGGCCAGACCGCCGTTTTGTCCGAACAGAATATCGGTGTTCAGCCTATCTCCGACCATAATCGTCCGTGTTGCATCATAGTGAACCCTGGCCAGAACACAAACCTTCAATCAGCCTAAATCACACAAAAGTTACGAAAACACGAACTTTGCATTGATGCAATCCAACATCGTGGCAGAAGGCTTGCCCGTGCACACAGGGTCCTTGCCCAACGCATACCTTAGGGGCGCAATCACAGATCCAGCCCCGGGGAGTAATCCATGCGCACTAGGATAAGTGCTGTCCTCATTAGTTGCGATGAAGTGGCAGCCAGGGTTCCGTGTAAGATATTGAAACGCCTTGGAGTACTTGGTATATGTAACCTGGGTATCTAGTCCGCACACGACGGCTCCAACGTTGGGGTCAAGAGTGAAGTCTGACAACGAGAAGGGTGCGAGGGTACAGTCCGCCGGGTCCTGGATGGTAAAGATTGTTAGCAATCAGAAAAGAGTTCGACGGGTTCGGTTGCTTACTGAACCACCGAGATGCGCGATGCCTTCCTCGTTTAGCTCCTCCTCTAGACCCGCCATTCCAATTACATACACTTTCTTTGTCTTTGGCAGCTTAATTACGCTGGATAGGTATACTGCTGCCGCATAGGCGGACCCATAAATTTCGTCCTTAGTACAATATATTTGACGTTAGCAGTCTTTTCCATAAACAGCAAAGGTCGAACTCACTACACGCGCTTCGACTCCCAACTGGTCGAATTTCCCCTTGTAGTTTTTCCTCGATTTAGTGGCATTGTTCGTCACAAAAAGCACCTTTTTGTCTTCCGAGTTGTAGGGAAGGTAAATGTCAATTTCTGGATGATGGGATAATCAGAATCCGTTACTTCTGCTCCGCAACAGCTTCAGAACATCTACAACTCCGTCGATAAGGCGATCACCGTGCCACAGCACACCATCACAGTCAAACATCCACGTATCGTATCTATCCAGCAGTGCCGCATAGTCTTGAGGTGAAGAAAGCCGAACACTCATGGTTCTTTGCTAGGAGTTTGAATTTAGTACCTAGGCTCGAACTCCGACTTCAATCTCTGTTCCGACGATGTCAAATTTTAGCCCACACCAGGACTCGGGAACTTCAACTCGGAGCTACCATAGTGATTATCGCGAGTCTTGATTATCTGCGCTCTCTCAGCACCTTGGACGTAGGCACCGACGATAGCATCCGTTATCGAATCGATCGTACAAAGGTTCAACTCGACCCTGAAGTTCAACCCTGTCAAGTTACCGTGTCTGCGGGTTTGCTGCGGCTTGTATCATCAGTCCGACCACTACAGCCTGTACTTCGCCGCCTAATAGCCCGAAAAAAATGCATTCCAAGGCTTCCCGGCGGTACTCGGAAAACGATTTTTTTTTTCATACCGTGGATCGACGATCCCGCTCCACCCTGACTTCTGGCAGTCAAGATGATGAACTGACGGTTGCTTGGTCCTCAGAGTTCAACTCTTCCATGACAGATGTCCCACTCCTTCATGTCGGCCATACGCATGAATGAAAAATGATTACTTCTCGATGGGCACAATGGGCTGAAGAATATGGACTTCCCAGTGGTGGGAGCTAGTAAGCACGACGCTTCGGGTTCCATTCTCCTGTTAAACGACAGGCACTGATCTGGCCTGCCTTCTGGCGTTTGTGCACGCTTTCTCCATTCATAGATGGCCGACAAAATTCGATGAAAGATAACTGGTTATTGTTCTAGAATCCTTCCCGTGTCCACTCGGTATTGCCATCCCAGCATTCACGTTCCACATGCTCACGCCGCCCTGTAGGGATTTCTTTTTGATCCCCGCGATAGACGTCGGGTTCAGTTTCATCAAGGGACATCCTTATAGCGCGTACAGCAAATTCACGACTTTCCGACATCCCGGGTCATTTTTTCCCTATTAAAAAAATGAATTCATTCCCAAATACATTGTTTAAATGCAATTTCTAGGTACGTATTATCTGGTCGCCCAATATCAATTCTCAGATATCCAGGCGTTGCTCGACTCGGAGTACATTCAGATATATGCGGGTATCTGCACTCCTGAACGGCCTTTTGCTCGAACATTAATCCAAGCCTTACGGGGAATATCTTCAGGGTCTTCATATAACACTTTGGTTTACCACCTATAGACACGTCATTTTCCAACTTAACCTTACTGTTTACAACAAGCTCCGCATCATCTATTATTATATGACGCGCCTGGGAATATGCAGTCCAGCTGACTTGCTTATCGCACTCGCGGCTTGTCCGACCCTAGCGTTCTGGGCCTGATCAAGATTTTACACGGAGGGCGATCTGGTTACTAGCCACTTGCTTTGTTCTGGTTCGCTCTCCGCCATGAGGCTTTTGACTGTGACATACAGGACTCAGGAGCCACGCATATCTCAGGCTTTCGCATGCGATGATTTTATGGCCTGGAATACATCTCAATATGTTGCTGCTAGTCCCCGTGTACGGTTTAACTCAGTCGATTAAGGAGGATGATACAATGTTGCATAATACAGTAGGCGTCCTAAAATATTTCGTCTTCTCCCAAGTCCGTGTCTGCGACGTCGCCGAGTCCAAGTGCAAACGCCAGGTTCCCTTCTGGCACCGTGCAAGTCTCTTGCCTTTCTTCGCGCCTTCTGTAAAGGGTTCGCAGATCCAAAGTTTGAAGATCGAATTGCCTCTTCACTTCGTCCTCAACAATTTGTTGAAGAACGTCCATGTGCGCTTTCATCTCTCCGAGCGCGACGAACATCGTTGCAGCGACCATGCTCCTTGTTTCAGCAGACATAGCATTCATAAACCCTGTCTTGGATGCCAAAAGTCTAGTTGGATACTGAGCCTGTCGAGCTCGCAGGGCAGGGGATGATGAATCAATCGGCGTGGAAATACCAACTCGACTCCACCTCAATAGGTCAACCTGATCTTTGGTAACACAGATTGCATCGAAATCGCCTAGTGGACCTATCTCCGTCAACTAATCCCCGTATACTCAGCGCGATTCCTGCGTGCTTTAATTATGAACCCACCGAACGGAAGCCTGCCCCTATGACCTTGGTCTTGATTCCATGCAGTCTGAAGTATGCTAGCGTAGACTGAATTGTTTCAATCCCTGGATGAACCATCAGATCTTTGAAGATGGTCTTCCGCTTTCGTTCGTGCCAATCGAGAAGCTGATTCCCACCCGCGGATGATGAGCATAATTTAAGCTTCAGGCCGATGTGGTTCACCTACTCGGTCAACTGTGATGGTGATGGTCGTAGCACCTGCTTCCGCACATGCTGCGGCGTGTATGAGACCAGTGACTAAATAAAGGTTTGTGTGGATTCCGTGCATCTCTCCAAGTTCTTTTGCGGCTTCAACGCCTTCCTGTGTCGCGGGGATCTGGATAAATGGTCAACTCGGCTATCTGGCAAATTCTCATATTTGTGAGACTCACGCTCACGACGACTCGGCTTCCTTGGATCCCTTTTTCTTTAAACAAAGACACCAGGCGACGAGCATTTTTAACCATGGCGGACTTGTTATTATATCTACGAGGATCCACGAATGTCAGGTGAGGTCCCTCTACGCGCTCCATGATTACATGGCCCAGTTCAAACAGCTGCCATATGGTCAGATTAATTTTCGAATAAGGAGAAAGGATCGAAGACGAACAAATCGCTCAATGGCGGCTTTGGTCAGAGCGCTATCTGGGATACCACGACTGGCACTATGATTCCTTTGTTACTAGGTCTCAAACTTCGTCAAGCGATTGCACACACCGTTCATCAATTGTCTGCTTGACAGCCGCCCACACATGATAAAAGACATCCGTGGACTTGAGCGCTTCTACAACACTACCAGGATTGACGATCGTTCCATCGAGATCATGTACACCCAAAGCTGGGTTATCAATATTCAGGAACTGAGGCTAAGAGGTTGCTAGTTGACGGGTCTGGAAGGCTCACTTTCGAAATGTAGCATGTTTCCTATGATCGCAGTGTTTCGGTCCCTTAGGACTTGCTCCAACCCACTGCCACTGGCAGTGGTTCCAGCAGCTTTGAGGTTGTGACGGGTTTGAGACACGTAAGGCATCAGTCAATATTCGTCGCGTGAAATATTATGTACGACGAGCAGCGCAGTG
Source organism: Tricholoma sp. MG77 (assembly GCA_003314665.1). Taxonomy (NCBI): domain Eukaryota; kingdom Fungi; phylum Basidiomycota; class Agaricomycetes; order Agaricales; family Tricholomataceae; genus Tricholoma; species Tricholoma sp. MG77. Next base: position 4,762 of record QMFE01000733.1, read on the forward strand.
CAGTAAGAGATTGAAAGAGATGACCGAGTTCCTCATGATGCTATATGTTGTTCTGAACAATGGGTTGTCGTTGTCGCAGTGGCCATCGCAGATGATGATGGTCAATGCCTAACCGTGCCATTACTATTCTGAGGACTTCCCAAATTGGGTCAGTGGCGGGTTGCCATGTGCGCATGATAAGTATAGGCATTGTGTTGGCCATGACGAAATAGTTCGGTAAATAGTATGCATATGAGAGGCTTACCCTGGCTTACCGTTGTACATATATTATCATGCCGTTAACATCTAGATCTAAAGATCTAGAAATATGATCTTGGCGGCAACCCACGGTAAAATAAGGTGCTCCCCTGGACCTTCAAATATGACAACATTAAGTATCTTCAAGGGTCGCATTGAATCAACATTTCAAGCAACCACATTCTATGTGTAAGTTAGAACAAGAAAGCCATAGCAACCGACAGCAAATAACAAACAAGGAGACAAAGCTGGGAGGAAGAAATATAGGGTATTTGTCCAAGCAGCAAATGAGAGCAGGGTATCACAAAGCACCTGACCTAGCGTTGGATATGCACACGCTCAGCTGAGTAGGCGTGCGCATGCCAATCCATTCCACTGGTCGTTGTATTGTTATATTGGACCTGTAACGGGTAGTGACCATTTTCGTGCGATTGTTGATGGCGCAGCGTCTTGTTGAAGCAAAAATGGTCAGCGTTACGTTAAAGAAGCGGCGGGTGACTCACAGCGTAATGGTCGTCCTCTACTTTTACACCTGCGTACTGATGTACACGTTGTGTGTAATTTGGCATGACGGAGTTTTGCGATGCCGAAGACCGATGGTTTACGGGCGAGTGCAACGGTTCTTGCATTTGAGCGGGCTACAAGGGGGGCAGAGCACATATTGTCACTAGGATCCAGGTCATTTGTACAGCCACTGTAGGGCCTCAGGTTGAAGGGAAAAACACTCGCCGAGAACGGTGGACTTGAAGTCGCACTTGAACCCGATGGTGTGTCGGGCATGGCACTGGGCATCTGAAATGCCGTGGCATTTAGGCTGTACATCGATGACGACCCGTTGACGTTATGGTGAGAGTTACTTGAGGGAATTTGTGAATAATGGTTGGATACCGATTGAGGAATCATGAGAGGCGGTGGTCTGGAGATGGTGTCCCCATTCTGCTGTTGTACTTCATGAGAGTTCTAAGAAAACCGGACTGTTAAGTCACAGGACGCATGGTACTGGTAGTGAAGCTTAGGGCATACCGAGTATAGCCCTTCACTCATCTTCCGCCGTTTGAAGTCGCGGTCGCCAATCCTTACCTCTGAAAATGTAGAGGGGGAATTTCGACGAGACATGCCGGTGTCCATAAGCACGCCTCGGTGTCCAAGATCGGAAAGCATTCGTCGTAATTCCTCGTTTTCTTTATCTAGCCTGGCATTTTCCTGCTCAAGCTCGCGAATCCTGAGAAGAGGAGGGGGTAGTGCCGCAACCTCTTCAGGTGTAAAGTCAAGGGCCGTTTGAAGCTTTGTCACCGTTTGTTCCAACTGCAGGACCATGCACAACACATTTAGATGGGCGGTGTTTGTAGGTTGTTAAATGACATACCTGTTCAATGTAAGCCTTCCGTTTTGCACGATGTCTCGCTTGGGCTTTTGCATTACGGCTGCGTTCCGGGCGCTCAGACTGTGCCGTATGACTGGTTGCAGATATCATTATGCTAACGTAAGAGTCTAAGACTGGGTTGGGGAACAGGATGATAACGATGAGGTGAGAACTTGAGACTAGAGCCCGAACTTATATCAAGTCGGTTTGAAACATTTGGGTTGGAGCAGGTTCAGTCGTTCGAATTCCCTGCATGCACTAGTTGTCGCATTCTCGGCTTGTTCGCTTGCCTCGATCAGGAGAAACGCTCCCAACTTGGACGACCCTGGCTGGCCCTGTGAGATGTAATATTCTCTTAAATCCATTTGGAATCTTGAAGAATTGAGCGAATTTACACACCGATCGTTTTCGACTTCTTCGCCTTTCTTTCTACTCACAGAATATTCCGATGCGTCTCCTTACTGGCTGTTCCCGAATTATGCAGCGGTTACCTTCTTTTTACCGCGCAACACTCGCCGATCTAGCACTCAACCGCTTGATTGGATCGGTAATGCAGCCGTGGTTCGGCTGCTGCTTTGGGTCAACAACAAGTTGACAACAAGTGTGCCTGGCCTTCTTTGATCGGCGATCACAACCAATGTTTTCGCAAATTGCCAGAAGATTTCGATGACGATTGGCGAAGCATGCGGTCATTTCGGACTCCGCGATATTGCGTCAATAGTTTCACGCCCGTCGTGGAATCTAAATGGCGTAATACTATGGTCTTTATCTACACTTTTCCATACTGCGGCGAGCAAGTAACTTGTGGGCCTCACCTCGGGCCCATGGGAATATCGAATGTCAATCCCTATCGAGCCGAGTACCAGCTCATCAAATGATAAAAGCCGACACTCGATTTCGCTGCTGGGCGCACGTAGGATTGCTTACGCTGGCGTACCGCGATGGGATTCAGAAATGGGATTCAGAAAAGGAAATCGCGGTCGTGATAGTGGTCTCGCAATTTCAGACTATCCGTCGATTCATCAGCCAAAGTTTCCGAGATGACCGGCCCGGGGTTTATAAATGAAATGGCTGATCGGAGTTGACGAACTTGTTGGTAGCCAGCCGTTGAACCGGCGCGTTCTCCGCAGCTCCGGAGGAGCGGGATACATAACTACATAGGCGTACATATAGTTGTGCAGTGGCGCGGTTAACAAGGCGCTGACGCAATCTCAGGCTCGTGCGACTGCGTCAAGTTAATATCACAGAGGGGTGGGTACTACTAGACTCTAGTAGCTATGACAATGGGATTCCAATATTAATTTTTCATAAAGTCCATCTAATGAATAAGTTCTGAGCATGCCAGTGGAGAAAAAAGTCAGGCATATGTCAAATGAGAATTGGTAAAGATCCAGAAAAATTATGATAGCAGGATTTAAACGCACTGGCAGCGACTGTCGGGAGGAAAATTTTCCAAGATCGAACATGTTGGGTTGATGCTGAGATTCAACGCTCCTTTCAATGAAAAATACCTTGCATCAAGGAAATCACGAAGTTTGGTACAGCAAATACTAGCAGCGTGATAATCAAAAAAATACCATGATCAGACTTTGACTCGAAGTGCTCGAACAAGCGCAGATGTCACATTCATCTTTGTTCTAGACATTTTCGAACGCATTACCTGTCAAAGATCGACTCCGCTTACTTGACAGCCCGATGATCCCTTCCAAGTAAATCTTCCGCCCCACGTGGTAATGATTTAAATTGGATCTAAATATGACCCGTGCCACACGGTAGCATGCAAATTTACATTTTACTCTTGCTACAGCAATGATGTCGCAGATGACTTAGACAGTTCCAACCGAGGGGCTTTCACTTAGGCGCATAAAAAGAAGTTTACTAAGTGACGGATTTTCCCGAACAAAGCTGCCTTCTGTCAAGTTCCCGATTTCTGATTTAGAACGTGAAAGTCCCCGTCCTAAATGGCAGGCAGAGTGGACGACAGTAAACTTCGACTATCCATGGGTTGTGAACTTCGAACCCATGCTTAAGAGATGCTTCGACTTCACCTCGAGATCCGCAGGACTTGGAGCAAGCGTTCAAAAGCTGGTCACATGATAAACAATTACATTGGCTGCGGCCTGGCATTAGTAGATGTTATCGAAAAATCATGATGGCTCCTGAACTTTGGGGAGTCTGCTTTCTGTCAGTCAAACCTACCTAGGTAGGATTTTTATTTTAAATTATTTTTACGTAGCGCTCGCTCTACTAGTAAAAACTTCGGGAGCCCTTTCTGGAGTTAGATCTGACTGATCACATACCATACGAAAAGGTCCCTTGAGAGTTCGGCTTACGGGCCAGATTTGAATTAATCGGGTTAGATACAACGACGTTGAGGAAATTGCTCGCCGTCGTCCCTGTCGCCCTGCAGGGACGACGGAAGGATTGCATTTAGTTGTTGTCTTGACTTATGCATACAGCATGATTGACAGGTCGTGTTGGTCAGGATAAGTTTGTTTAATATGTCGCCAAACTCGGCAGGCATGACAGAAAGAAGCCAGGTTTCTACACACTTTCTTTGAATTTAACTTCTAAGAATGCCTGACGTGGGACCCCGCAAAGACGCTTGTCCAGCAACACAATGAGCCCTTTTGAGCGCGATAAGGCAAGGAGACATCGTGACTGCAGCCACTTTGCATCGCTGCAGGATCTTAATCCATTAGTCAGGGACGGGCAGAGGCAGGGGAATCAATCCCGTTTTAGCCCGAGATTATGCATCCATTATGGAAATATCAATCGTCATCCAAAATTACTAACCGGTTTCGCCTACGACTAGTGACCACAACGGACTCGACGCCTTCGGCTTCGGAAGCTGGCGATGCGTTGTCTGCTGGTCTGTCGATTCCAAGTGGAGACTGGGACCTCGCCGGGGATGCGAAACTTGAATGATTGGGGGCAACATGTTTTGTAATAGGCCTCGGTTTCGGTCTAGGTCGAGGAGCTGATGGAGAATGTTTGACGGGACTGGAGACGACGATGTCAGAGTCGCTACTCTCTGACTGGCTCGAGATTTCGTAGGGAGTTTTGTCATCAATGGGCATGGATGGTGAATCACCCTTCTTCCTCTTCTTCGCTGAGGCTTTATCATCTCCGGCTTTACGCCGCCTTTTCTTCGTGCCAGTCGGTTTCATTGTACCTATCCGCCCACCTGCCTCAGCAGCTCGAGCTGCCTTCTCTCTCATCGCCTTTTCCTTCTCCAGGAAAGCTTCAATATCGCCGTACTCCTCGTCGCTGTCTTCAATGAACTGTGCCGACTTGTACTGTTCCTTCTCTTTCTTCTTTTTCTCCTTGTTCTTTTTTCTCCTGGGTGCTTCATCATCAAAGACGATTTCATCGTCAGACGAAGGGGAAGGAGACCGCCGCCGTCGGCGTCGCCTGGTCTTCTTACTTAAAAACTGCGACGCCTTCTTGCCGCCAAGATCGAACGGCGTTTCAAGGAACTGATCGATGACAGTGAGGGTGCCTTGGAGGTCGGATGGCGAGATGCTTGCTGGAATATACCATTCTAATTCCTCTGCATCTATATTCGTTCATGAGTAAGACGATAAAGCCCGCATGATTGGGAAACTGACAAACCTTCATCTAAGATATAAAACTTCGATAGACGAAACAAGAGCTTGAGTTGGGGTTTTTTGGTCGCCGCGTCCGCTTGTTCATCACTGAGATACGGAATAACTACCGCACGCTCAGCACGGTGGAGGTGCAAATGCATATTACGACTTACGGTAGTCAGTCATTTTACTGAGAGCTACACTTGATGGCCCATTCATTTTCGCAACTGTGCTTATCTCGGGGTCTTCGTCGTCCATTCCACCACCCTTATCATCCTTATTATCCGTCTGCTCGATAATTCTTTGTCTTTGAGCAACGACCAATGTCAAAATCTACACCGGAAATGAAGTTAAGTTGCCTTAAACCACCAGAGGTCACACGCACATCCTTCGTCCAATTTACTAGCTCCTCCTGGCCTGCCTCGACAAGGGAAGCTATCGCAATACCGAGTTGGTCGCTCCAAGAATACCCTTTCTTGACGGTCACATCGGGCGGAAATCTCGTGTCTTCGACCGTACCAGCCTTCTTCTCATACTTGTTCTTCTCTTCGGGTTCCCAGCTGGAGAATTGCTTCCAATGACCGCGGTTTTTGGGGAAGAAAGCCTGTTATCACGGACATTAGTAGGCTCCTTTTCTGTCAACAATGAATGTGAAATTCGAGAAGACACACCTCGATAGCCAAGAAGGAATCTTCAGCAAGTGCCTTGAAGAACTGACGTAGAATGAATGTTATCAAGCCCACGAGGTCCTTATAAGGTTGCTCTCGTGGAAATGATTTCTGATCGGCGAGAATCGTTTTGAACAGATTCAGAGTCGACACCTACGTAAAAGGCAAGAAAGGGGTGTGTAGGTTGTTGGGGGGAGAAAGGACGGTCGGAGGGAGATTCAGTCAGCACGGGGTACAGTTAAGCGCCACACGTCAAAAAGTGAGTAACAGAGTTAGAAATGATGGTGGAGATGGGGAAAGGGCAAGCATAAAACGAGAATAACTCGATGTACAAACCTTGAAAAACAAGCCTTCCGCTTTTACCCTGACAGCCTGTCGATGCATCAAACTCACGACCCGCCGCATGTTTTCAGATGATGCGAATTCCTTATACCGTGCGAGGTATGTCAGAAGCGTATGCGTAATGTCAGCGTGCGCGAATTTCTGAGGACAATTCAGTACACTGAAGAAATTGGAACTGGACACGGGCTTACTGTTTCGAATGCCTCAAACGTGAACATGGTCTCATGTATCACTTCTTCTGGTTCTTCTACCTCCTCTTCGACATCGGGTATACCATCTTCCTCTCCGATACCTTTTCAGCGAAACGTAAACGACCATCAAAGCAACAAGGGCCGTGAAACGAAATGAACTACGGACCTTTTGCTTTCCTCCTCTTCTTCGACTTCTTCCTGACATACATACTATCGCCACCCTTCCCCTTCCCCCATTTCTCCAACATCCTCAGGAGCGCATAAGCTAGGTATATGCTTGAATCGAGATACGCGAGGGATTGCGTGCCCGGCTTGTATGCGCGCAGGCTTTCAAACGCAACGTCCAGTACTTCCCCGTTGTATATCAGCTGCTGTTGCAATAGGTCCGCGGCGTCGTTTAAGACGGGATCTGCAAGGCTGGCCGACGACATGCCGTCGATCAGCAGAAGCAGTTGGGTTAAACATTCAATGCCCGCCTGTAGCTCGGTCCATTGTTTAGGCTGGAAATGAAAGATACGAGAAAGGAATGGGTCGACGGTGATAAAAGTTGGTGAACTTTGCAACACACCTTCTCTTCGACGGCTTCACGCATTCGTTTAAGCACCCAGACGATCCAGCCCCGTTCGGTAACTTCTGCGATCAGCCCGAAGTTCCATCTCTCCTTGACCTTTTCTCCATCTGTCGCCTTCGTCGTCTCATGCTCCTTCACACGCATCGAAAGGAAGAATTCGAGAAACCACTTGGTCACATAGAGCAACCGTAGATTATCCTTCTCTGTAATCTTAGGCCGCTCAGATCGGATATCCTTCAGGAGCGCCGAAAGGAAAGCTTGAAAGGGATATCCAATATCAGTCTATCACTAGAAGGTACACAATACGACGTACGATTGAAACAAGCTCCAACAAACTCGATTGCCAAGTTTTGCAAAATCACCCGGGCTTCCATGGATAAATTATCTTCGCGCGCGAGCTCATCCAGGACGGTCCCCTTCTTCGTCTTTTGCCGCTTCGTCATGTCCATGATGCTTCCTGACTCGTGGTTGATCGCTTGCTGACGATGTAGCACGAATGATCGTGGATTGGAGGCTGAATCAGCACTACCAGGTGACGATGCCTGGGTGCCGTCTTTTCCCTCGGGGCGGCGCTTGTTGGGGTTTAGCTTGACGGCAATTGTAGTGCCGAATCTAGGGTGTCGTGAGGTGGCCTTTCGCGCAAAATCGCGGCGATTGCGATCATCTGCAGCAAGGAGGCGATGTAAGGTTTCCGTGGGTTTCTGTTTTGACAGTCGCATAGATAAGCCCCAAAACGACAGACGTACAACGCTGATGAATGTGAAGTACCTTTGCCTGGTCCATAGCCAACGAAGTAGGCTTGACACCTCGAAATAGAAGGTAGAAGATTTCGAGAACGAGGGTGTTCCACCCATTCATAAGCTGGTCATTGTCTGCATTCGCAGCAATGGTAAGCAGCAGCTGCAGCGTATGCGTCTCTTCCAAAGCACGCACTAGCTTCGTCTGGAGTGCTGACAACTCCGCCTGGTCCGCACTAAGATGCGAATTCGAAGGCAAATCCTTGATGAACGCCAGATTCCTGATCAGGTGCAACACCACGTTAACTACCTGTCCGTCCCTCTCCTGCCTTTCTTTCCTTGGCTTCGCCAGAGGTGGTAGCATAATTCCAAACAGTGCCTGCATAACCCCCGGCTTAAGCAGTGCCGCTTTATAATGCAAATGGCTAAGCAGAAGCTGCGTATAATCCGTCCCTCGATCCAACTCGTCATCCAGTTCCTTCAATTCCTCAGCTAGATCAATGGGCCATGTCATCGCGGTCATCAAGTCGGCGCACGCAATACCCCGCTTGTCTTCCACCTGCCCCTTGCCCGCTGTTAGAAGGAGGATGGGGATGAGGTCATTCATGAGAACCCTGGTTTCCCAGAAAATACGCGCGACGGTACGTTCGTCATCTGTATCATCTTTCCGCCAAAGTTTTTTGAGGTCCTTGAGACATCCAGATGTTTCGTCGCCCATACGGTAGACACCAGCTTCGTGGCCCCCAAGTGCATCAACGACACGGGTGATGACGGGTTCGAGGATGGCACGCCTGTCAATGGATGGCTCTCCATCAGATTCACCGGAGAATATTTCAATTACTTCGCCGTCAGCCATTATAATGGCTGTCGAACCTTGAAGAGGTGAAAGCAATGATCAAGTTGACTTGATAGTAGTCACGTCACGGTCGCGATCGGTCACGCACGGAAAAATGTGCGGCCAAACAAACACAACAACTTTAGTGACTAAATTTTGGAAGCCAGCACAAACATCCGGAACCCTCAAAAATCATCAAAATAGAGCCTAATGCAGACTCCAAACCAGTCACGGGGCACAGTAAAAGAAATTAATTCCCACAGTACTTTTTCCGAGATTCAACCGAAACTTCAACACTATTACTGTGCCCCAGCGACTGGCACAACTTGTAATTATGTAATATTTATGCAGTTATGTAATAATATGGTAATGAGCTGCACATGAGGAATACATGATGTATGTATTATATAGCATGAATATTACAAGCAGCTTACCATGGATTTGGGACAACAGTTGAACAATGTCTTCACAAGTCTGGAGCAAAACCGATTCACTATTCCAACACTAATTAGAAGCGCTCTTGAGAGCTCGAACGGCTATCATTGTGATTCTCTCTTATTTGGGGCACCTAGCATCTACTCTGACCTCCTTGCTTATAATCAAACTGGTGCTATATTTTCGTGGACATTTGAAACTGTGAAAGGCAAGCTCTGTCAAGAACTTGTTGCTCTTACAGATAATGACAGTGGCCTTCAATATTGTACACCTCATTCCTGAATTGTACCACTGTGTGTAATTCTTGTGTTGTAAAGCTAATTATTCAAATCTCTATAAACTCCAGGTAGTTAGTTCATTATATGTATGTAATATGTACATTAGTTTATTGTTTTGTAAAGTATATAATGCAACTGTACAAAGACCAGTTGCAACAGGTTTAAACAGGTTTTACAAGGGTTTTCAAATGTTTCCAAAACAAGTGAACCATCAACCAAACTGACGGTTTCAGTTGATCACTTTTTCAGAAAAATGGACTGGACCAAACCATGGATGGCAGTTCAGTCTGGTTTGGTCTTTGGTCCTATGGACTGAACCTTTAAACACTAGCTGGAAGTAGTAACATTAGTTAGTAACAATAAAATGTAAAGAGAAGAAAGAAAAAAACTTACATACAGCCCAAGGAACATCATCAACATTTTGTGGGCTGGTTTTTTGATCTGCTGTGGGGTTCCTCATGCAAGCCTTGCATCCCATTTGATGGAGAGGAAGGGGATAGCACAGTCATGGGTGGGCATAACCTGTCTTGCATTGTTACCAGCTGTTCAGAGCCTAAAAAGTAATGAGATACAATAATTAATTAGTTCATATGAACAAGAAGCAAATGAAAAATTGAATTTTTTTTTCTGCTCTAACCACTCATGGAAAAGTTTCAAGTCCTTCAGAATCACATTCAGGCTGGAAAAAGCTGTCAATTGTGCCATTTTTTGGATTTTTCCCAATTTGTTTTACTGTTGGCCAGATTTTTTGGGGTACATTTTTTCAGATCATCAATTGGGCACAATCAGCTTGTGAATATTAACTCAATTGGTCCTAAATAAGATGTTCCTGCAATAAAATGGATAATTTAAAGTTGGGCAGATGGTGGATCTGGCACTGATTATTTTTGTTGACTTTGTTTGTCCATGACTGTAGGACACACACATACAGCTGCATACACTAAAAACCTCATTTTTATGGTGTTTTTACATGTATTTTTGCTCATATTATTACATAATCAAGACCAGTCTCGACCAACAATTGGACTGCCATGGACTGGTCCATGTCAGTCCAGTCTAATCCAGTTACAGTCCAGTCCAGTCTCTGGTCTTTTGCAGTCTTTCAAGACTGGACCTGAAGGCTGAAAACACTAATCAGATGCAGATAATCAAGTCAATTGCACCATTTTTCATAATTTACTGAATTTTCTTTTTCTTTTTTCTTTTTCTGAATTTTTTTTGTTTGGGGGGGTGGCCAAAAATTTGAGGTACTGGACCCAAATTTTTTGAAATAAGGAAATCAGCTCATGAAAATATCTTCATTAGGCTCAGACTCCAAACCAGTCATGGGGCACAGTAAAAGAAATTAATTCCCACAGTACTTTTTCTGAGATTCAACTGAAACTTCAACACTATTACTGCACCCCAGCAACTGGCACAACTTGTAATTATGTAATATTTACACACTTGCCAGCAGTGCTCTTTTGGTCAAGTTTAAGTCTCACTTTCCTATCCTGGATCCTCTGACATCATTGCTATGTCTGGCTTAAAGTACACAGTTCCAATGCTCTCAGAGCTATGTTCTCATGTAGAAGAAAAGTTTGGTATCAGGCCATGTATCTTCCAAGCCCATTCTGCATTAGCACAGCTAGAGCAAAAGGATTGTATTATGTGGTTGTTACAGCACTCAATATACTTGGAGATAAGAATGTCACAGAGCTTGCAAAGCTTGGCATCAGTGCTGTAAATATTACAAGCAACAGCGCTACCAATGAATTGTTCAAGGTCTGTCAACTCAAAGAAAATGACAAATAGAGACTCATGGCAATTGGACAGAAAATAGAGGCAGGGAAACATCACATCATTATCATTAGCCCAGAGAAAATCTCAAAAGATGACTGCTTCCACACACTCTGGAAGTCGAAGAGCTTTACTTCTAAGCTATTCAACATCACCTTCGACAAAGGCCACTGCATCAGTCAATGGGGAGATGACTTCAGGCCAGAATACGGACAGCTTGGACTTCTGCATTGGCTGGTACCATCACATGTTCCATTCCATGTTGTTTCTGCCACCATGCCTGACTTGGTTCTCAACAATGTAAAATCAACACTGCAAATGCGGCCGGAAAGGACCACAACCATCCACTGCTCAAATGATAGGCCAAACATCTACTTCTTAGTAGAAGAAATGAAATATTCTGCGAAGAGCACACTTGACCTGGAATGTATCCTGCATCTCAACGGGAAGGCACGTCCTCCAAAATTCATGGTATTTGTCAATAACAGGAACAAGGCTCAGGAACAGACAGAGAATGAATGGGAAAATTTGTCACCTGAGCTGCGAGAAGGTTGTCTGGTTTCATTCTGGAATGAGCCCTGAATTTTGTGAAGATGCCATTAGGAAGCTACAGAGCAGCGAGATCTGGGGGATAATATGCACCAATGCTGCTGGAATGGTGAGCCATTTCCTGGTCATATAGATCAAAAGGACTTACAATTTTCTGTCTGTTAAGGGTCTAGATATCCTGGATATTGAGCTTGTGATACAGTGGCAATATGTGTCTTCTTTGTGTATGTTGATGCAATGGATGGGGCGAGGAGCTCGTAAGACAGGTACAAAGGCACTGGGAATTTACCTCATTGAGTCAAAGTTCTTTGATGGCCATAAGAGTAAGGTGACTTCTGGGAAATGGAAGCAAGGGAAAACATCAGATGGGAGGAGAGGCTGGATGCTGAAAAAAGCAAAATCAAATCAGTCTACAGCAGTCGAATTGGACACCAGTGATGGAGATGAATCTGATAGTGAGGAGGTGGAAGGTGGAATTCAAAATGTTGAAGACATGGGCCAACCAAACGCAATGGACTTGGACACCAGGCCTGGGCAACTTGAGTTACCTGACAATCAAGATACTCCACAAACGGCTTTCGTGTCCACCTGCCAAGGGGCTCCCACCACAGCCAGTTCTGCTGTACTTGCTCCTCGAATCTTGGGAATGAGTGATGAAGAATACAAATTTTCTGTCATGGACACATATATCAATGCAAGATCCCATAACATCTGTTGGCGGAAAGTATGTGATGAGTATTTTGGGAACAACAAAGGTATGATAACTGCATCCATCATATGAATCAAGGCACACCTGATGAATCTGATATGTACAGTACTTGAGGAACACGAACACTGTTGTTCTCGCTATACTGCCCTGCCATCACATGTGCAGTGTTGTGACACTTGTCATCCCAATGTATTCTCCTTTCTATCTCCCTTGTGGCAGCCAGTTCCAAAAGCATGAAAGAAACAGAAGTTAAAGCTTGACAACTATAAAATGGACAGCATCGACTTCAAACTCAAAGATGGACTGAAGAAATGGCACACTCAGCAGATGGAATGTGAATTCCCAGGTGATGATTTTTTTGGTCCACAGCTGTTGTTATCCAACAAAATCTTAAACCGAATTGTTCATCTTGCACACTGCAGAAAGCTTCTGGACATACAGGCACTCCACAATCAAACAGATTGGCAACATGCTGAAAAGTATGGTTCTGTGATAATCGAGATGGTAAAGAGCTGTGCACCACCACCACCACCACCGACACCCGCTCTGCTACTGTCTGCATCATCATCATCTCTGTGTTTGGCTCTTCAGGGTGTCTCAAATTCTCTTCTGCAGATCTCTCAGCATACATCAAGCTTAGCGCTCAAGAGATCTCAACATTGTGCAATGTGCGGGGCAGAAGGTCACATTGGTACATACTAGTACAGCCAATATTGTTAGTCGTTGACACTTATATTCTTGTTTTAGCCTCTAACAGGTTGTGTCTGCAATGGAAATCAAAAACTATACCTCAAACAAACAAAAATATGGCTCCAACAACATCTAACCCACCGCCTCTCTCCGCAGATGTGGATGCACCATCTATGCTGGGAAAATGTGCACATCAGTGTAGGGGTTGTGGTGCAGCTGGGCACATAGGTTCACTTTTCTATCACATCCATTCTAGAACACCTTTGAAGTTGATTTGTGGTCTCAGCATTCAGTAAACAGTGTCCAAATTGGAAGCCGAGGGATCAAAGAGGAAAGTACAAAGCAGCAGCCGGTGGTGAGCACGATGGGACCAGTGAACCTGCTACTGCAATTGGTAATGTCATTTGAAATCCATCAAATCATCTGCTTCTACTGGGGCCTCATTGCCATTGTTTGCAGTCAATTTTTTCTCCTTTTGCATGGTATTCATCGCAGCTGCAATTTGATCTGGAATAACCATCTTTGCCCGATGTCCTGCTGTGAAGCAATGAGCTGAACTCCATTCAATCTCTGTACAAAGTCTTCGTAATATCTTCGTCATATCAGGGTGCTTATGCCGAATGGTATGATGCTCGAGGTAAAAGCCATTCTCAATGGTAACATGACAGTCTCGGTAAAGTTCTATGAGTGGCGACTTGTAAGTCTGCAGACTCACGACAGTACTAACACACTTCATCGTCGGCCCCCGATCGGTATCCCGATCCCATATACCAACTCTTCATTCCTATACCATTGACAACACTAATATCCACGACTACACCAACATCCACTGTTACGAACCGAAAGAACGTGC
>QMFE01000752.1:0-10608 GCA_003314665.1 Tricholoma sp. MG77
GCACGTCGGACGATGGATAGGATACCTTGGACTCAGTCCTACACCAGCGTTCAACCCCAGTGGCAGCGTGTGCACCCGCATCTAACGTGTGATTATGAATGAACTTTCACCTGAAGAGAAACTCTGAACAGGTTAGTCCAAAGGAAGGTTAACACGTGTCTGGTAAGTATTGACTGCGAACGGCAGTTCTGTGTAAGACTAGAGTGGACGTCGAAACTCCGCATGTCGTTCCTATCTGAAGCGCTCGCTGGTATTAAATGATAACAGAAATATGTGGAATTGTGACTGGCTGCATCGCGCATTTGGCAGGCGTGTATCACGAACAAAGGAAAGGTCTACTACTTCCACCGTGATTCGAAGTACTTTAGAATGTTCAAATTAGGGTAAGCACAGAAGGCCACTCACTGGGGTCTGGGCTCGGGGGGTTTCATTCCTGAAGGGAGTAAACACTAAAAATGGTATGAGAATCCACTTGCAAGGGTGCCGGTAGTGCTATCCGCATGGCGAATAAGGAAGCCTGAGGTAACCAGCCCAGTTGCCAGCAGGGCGAGGATGATACAAATTATTTAGAAAAGACATATTCAGCACACCTTAAATATGAAATAGAGGGGGAATGGCGTACCTTGTGCTCTGGAGTTTGATGGTTAAGAGATAGCGCCAGGTAGCACTAACTAAACAGGTGAGTCAAAAGGAAGGTCAACGTGAACACATACAGGATGAATGTCACTTGCGAACGGCAGATCTGTAGAAAATTAGAGCGGGAGTCAAAGCTTCACATGGTTCACAGGTCATGCGTGTGTCACCTGTCCAAAAGCACTCGACATTATTGGTGGACTCCAGAAATGCGTGGAATTGTGAGTGGCTGTATGGCGCATCTTGTGCACTACTGAGACTGAATTGTATACGCCCTCCGACTTCGATCTAGCCGATTGACAGTATGTATTACGAAGAATGGAAGCTTTTAGTGATATGCCATTCCTGATTCCAAGCACTTTAGAATAATCAAATAAGGACGAGGCTAAGCACGGAAGGCAACCTGCCAGCGGCCACTACGTTTCCCGAGGCTAGGGGAATGTCCTTCCTGAAGGGAGTAGACGTTCCGAAATAATCTAAGATTCAGCTAGGACCTATCGATGTGCTTTTTCGACTTGGATTGGGAATATACATACGCACATGGAATAGTGGACCAAAGAGCTGTTAAGGTATCACAGCAGTTTTCAAATACGGCCAATCGAGATGGCGAGACGAACGCGTGTAGGCATAGCACGCGAGAGATCCGAACTCGGACTTGAATCCACTGGCACACCATGGAAGAACGAAAATCCTATAGCATGGAATTCACGAAATACTTGTATACACCCACAAGCCGTCACGGTGGGGTCGAATAAATTGAATCCATGAATTTCGCCCTGAAGGGGTGTGGTAGATACTGTTTACAAGGGCCTGGTAACAGCAGATCCGAGTCCAGAGTTAGAGGGCCAAGGGTACGCAAAGCAAAAGCACATATCTGAGTGGTTTCAATGAGATCTAGTGTATAGGTTCAAAGCGAGATGATGGTAGGTTTGAGCGTAGGAGAACGATTAGCGAAATTGTTGGACTGAGTAACGTGAATGTTGGAGAGAAGACGACGACATCCGAGGACAGCTCGGGCATCCTGACGCCCGACGCAAAGGAACAACCCCGTAGCCTTCCGCTTCAACCACGAAGAAGGCCCATTCATTTGGTAAGGCAAATTTCAAAATCTTTGGCTGACCTAGGTCTCAGGTACTGTAGTACATATGAGGACTTCGTTCACACAAACTTACCCGTTTCGGACCGACTTGGAAAATGAGAACACATATATTGAGGTCAGTGGCGGACCACAACGACAGCGGTGATACCAGCCTAACTTCCAATACGGCGCGAGAAGCATTTCAGGAGCAGAAGTTCATTGGGAATTGAACGTATGTCGTCACCCCATTTACCGCTGCAGTGTAGTATTGAGTGTATGGAAATCTAGTTTATGCACCCTGATTAGCGTATAGGAATATCGCAAACACGTACATTGTTGCGGCCGTCGCATGGATTCTGATTGTTCAAGATATTCCACCCCATGCCTTGGCAGTATATTATGGATAGTGGATTTGGATGAGGATCTTTGGGGTGTTTAAGAGGGGGGTTAGGTTGAGGGGAGAGGATGAGGAGAGGGGTGTGAAGACGGATGTGAAGACGGAGGTAGAGAAGAGGAGACGGAGAAGAGCGATGGAACGGATGTGGATGCCAGTGTAGATGTGGATGTGGATGTGGGACTGGGGAAAACTGGAGAGGGAGAAGTGGAAGTGGAAGTGGAAGTGGAAGCGGAAGATCGCCGTGTGGTAGGCGCAGCCTTGACCGCTGTGTCGCTGTGTAATATCATGAACGATTGAGGCCTGTAAGTTGATAAGTATGTGCTTCGGCCGAAGGCTCCGAAGTTGGAGCATGGCTGACAAATTCGCAGACGCGGATCATCTGTTCAAGCGCATCACCGTAGGGGTGAGGAATTCTCGAAGCCCACTAGTAGAAGCAACTTGCTCCCCAATAACAATGACAACTAACTCTCAGGCTCAACACGTACAACAGATATTCAAGACCTAGTCACAGCTCGTCAAGGTTCTAGGCATGGAAGACCCCGCACTCTGCAATAGTGTCCTGTGGGCCATCAAGAACCTAGTACTTTGGAGGATGCTGAGCGAGACAAGCGCGATGCGGTATCTTGGGTGGCGAAGGGTTGCACAGTAAGTTTTTACAAATTTCTCCTACCTCTAATCTTGGGGCCGAGTTAAGGTTAGTTATGGCTTTTTATTGGCCGCTAGCGGACCCGGAAGAAGGAGTACAAGCGCGGTTACGCAACCTTGCGTCAGAGAATGAGGATGGGATTGAGATAGTGTTCCGCGAGTTGGGAGCTGAGGCGTTAATGAAACATCTCGAAACGGCGCTCCACTCACCCGAAGAAGATGTCGTACCCTAGGTAAACCGTCCCCCTCCCATACCCAACCCTCATGACCTCGCGCTAACGCGGCACATACTATCCATCTATCTAGGTCTCCTACCTCCTAGCCAACCTCTTGAACGTCACTCCGACACACCAATCGCACATCCTCAACTTTCCACGCATCCTTGCCGGGCTCTAAACATGCTTAGTGGATGGGTCCAACAAGACCAAAACCATGACGGAGATCCGTAAGCCGAATCCCGATAGTGGGGTGTTTGTTGGAATTGGCGCATTTGGGTAAGGAGAGGAAAGCGATAGTAGAGGCTGGGTTTATGGACTTTGGTGAGACTTTGTGAGTTTAATAGGGCGGGGATTGGCAACGGCGGTGGTGTGGGAGCGGGAGGGGGGGCGGAGCGCTGGAAGGGACGGGACGGGCGCTGGGGCTAGAGGGGCGTGGAGCATGATATGGATGTGGTAGAACAGGCGCGGATCGACTTGAGCAGGACTGGATGTGAATAGTTTGTAAGTTAGTTGGGATTGGCATTATGTTTCGGTATGATTAGGTTGACATGCGAAATGCAGAACGAACCGAGCATTCACGGCGGGATATTGATTTCAAGTTGATGTTAGTCCAATCGGTAGCTTGAAGTTATCTGGCACGGCCGTAGGTGCTGTCGTCAAAATTTTCAATCCTGCCATATATGTAGAAAAGAAAGTTGATGTATCCCAGTATATATGGCCTAACCTCAACCGTTACACCACCAGGCCGTAACATACATCGACAAAGCGAACGACCTTCAAGCTATGTAGAAGATAACGAATTCATACAGAAAAACCATTGTCACTGCCAGTGACGGTGTCCTCATAGTTTGGTTGGCCCCTCATCTGAGTCTGATGGAGCCAGTCTCGAAGAGGATGTGTTGAACTCGTGCCCAATTAGCCCCCGAATAGTGGCCATGCCAGTGATACTTTGGATCTGTGTATGTGTCCATAAACTCTGATAGCTATTTCTTGGCTATTTCCATCCGGGTGTGGGTTTTGTGAAACCTGCATTTCCCATTTCAGTCTACGTTTTGGACCGTCTTGTCGAACAGCCTGAGCTTGAAATTGCGGAATGGAAGGCCCAGAAGGACTGGTGTCCGATGTCAGCTGTCAAGTAAAATGTCAGGCATTAAACAGTTTGCTTGATAAGCACGTAGTTAATTAAAGGATCACCTAGCGAGCCAAGGTCAAAATTCAAGCACGTATAAGCACCATATAGAAAATAAATAATAAATCTTTGCTTACAGTCATTTGCATGTCAAACTGCCAATCAGTTTCCACGAAAACCTGTTTGCTTATATTTGGTAGCGTGATTTCTAGTCACACTTCATTTGACTCGAGTCCGAGTCGGACAACCTTGCGATGGCTCCTCACACCTCTACGGAAATGCGGGAACGGATGGTTGTATGGCACACTGAGCTTGGGAAATCCACTGTTGAAATTGCAGCCCTTGCAGGCTGCTCTGAGCGCACTGTACGAGAAGTCCTCCGGTTGCACAGGGAAACTGGTGATGTCCACAACACTTTTGCGCAGTCTCGTGGCGGTCCGCGAAGTTTGAATCAAGGCGATGTTACCTACATATCCTCCCTACTCGATGCCAATCCTACCCTGTACCTAGACGAGTTGCAAATCAAGTTAGCTGAAATTCGACGCGTTGATGTTTCCATTGCCACATTGTCGCGTGCTGTTTGCCACCTTGCCATCACACACAAGAAGGTGTCGAAGGCTGCAGTGGAAAGGAACGAGCTTTTGCGAGCTGCTTGGCAGGCAGAATATGGCGATATTCCTGCCGAATATTTTGTCTGGCTGGACGAATCCAGTGTTGATGACCATACAAACCAACGTGCAAATGGATGGGCAAAGAGCGGCTGTGCTTGTGTTCGTCGGGCTACATTCATACGAGGGCAACGATACTCAGTTCTCCCAGCTCTCACATCCGAAGGTTATATTGCCCTTGACATATTTGAGGGCTCTGTGAACAAGGAGAGGTTCAATCGTTTCTTGGAAGAACAATTGGTATGTGTTCAAAATACTATACTAGTTGCTGTTACTGATAAATATTGCAGGCCCCACAACTCACCCCCTATCCTGGACCACGGAGTGTTGTAGTTCTCGACAACTGTGCTATTCATCATGACGAAGAAATACGCCACATCATTGTTGAAGAATGTGGTATGGTTCTTCCATGGCAATATCTGGACTCTTTCTAACTCATATGCAGGTGCCAAGCTCATCTACCTGCCTCCCTATTCACCGGATTTCAATCCGATTGAGCAGTCCTTTCACACAATTAAGGCATGGCTTCGGAGACATGAGGCTGAGGCTGTTAATCCAGAAGTTCGCCCATGGCTGATACACCAGGCCTCATCTTCAGTCACTCCTGAGATGGCTCAGGGATGGATTGAGAATTGTGGATACGAGTTTATGTTTTAAGTAGATATGTACTTTTGCGAAGCTCTCTACTATGTGACTCAGTGTCACAACCAAATATAAGCAAATAAGTTTTCGTGGAAACTGATCGGCAGTTTGACATGCAAACGACTGTATCGTTTCAGCATTTCAAGACATAAAATATGGCGCACCAAAAATTTCTTGACTGGCGTACACAAGATCTACATGAGATATCACTGGAAACGCATTGGAAACGCATACATTTGGCATACATACATTGAATTCGGGAAAGAACAGGCATTCCGAGCTCGTCGGCGCGCATCAAGCCGAAGGCACTTATAGAAGCTAATAACCACACAAATTACAATTGCAGCCCTAGAGATGAGAGTAGGCTAGTCCCTTTTAATCCATATGTTAAAGGCGCGCGAAGCTGTAATTCATCGGGCAGCAAGTCCTGACATACTTACTGATTCTTGTACGGCGGTACCGAAACCTCGGAATAACCGCTTTTAATGTGATGATCTCATGCCCCAGAAAACGTGGGGTTCCTTGGGGTTTCCTATCGAAGCCCGGATCATTCTTCGCGAGGGTTTGTGCGACATGTGGCATTACTGTTACATTCGGGTGTGTCAGTAATTTGACATCGCGTCTTTTCACAGAATATGGACTGACGTCGGAGAGTCTGGGGAAAACAGATCTGGAGTAAGTCATCTTCACCCTTTGCATTGCCTAAGACAATTGACATGAGAACATTCGACGGCAGTCATTGTTGGGGGTATCAAAATAGATGGATTTCAAGTTGGTGGGCGCGATTTTCGGGCAGGGAGCATGGAACTTTCACAGGCGTCGGAGATTTGAGTATTACATAATAATTCCGTTCAACAAGTGATTCAAAAGAGGCTCATCTTCCGTGATGTACAGACAAATGCCGAGTAAATCATGATCTGGTCCTGGTTAGACCATACCAAAAGGAAGTAAAATATGAGAGTGGTATGCCTTTGCGGATTCGCTTCAGCCTTCAAGTTTCGTCCAACTCAAGTCCGACCTGAACGTTGAACGTTCAAGTTGCTTGAACATCTTTTGTTTGTTTATCCAACTAGCTCCAAACTTCTAGCTCAGTTTGTTTGACCTGCGGGCTGTGTCAAACAAGTCCAGAAATCTCCACGTGCTTCCTCAAGCTGAGCTCCGATTTTGGGAACGCTGTCACGGTCAAGCTTTTTGAAAGTTGGACCGACCAATCTTGGACCAATCCTTGCTTCAGTGTACAGGCTATTTTTATTGCATATCATTCTATATCGCCGATCAAATCTGCAGCATCCTTGTGCTTCCTTGTAAAACTCGCCGCTGGGAATCGATGTAATATAACTACTAATGTTGTTGCACCAATGCTATATCACGCTTATGGCATTGCAGACACCTATGTGATCACTGCCAGTCGTTTCTTCTGCCTTGTAACCCTGAGGCCCATGCCAGTAAATTTGCAAGTGTGGGGTCCGTTGAAACCTTCAGCCTACAACCCTCCATATTACTTCTGATTCCCACCAATTTTACGTTGCGTGAGTGCTAAAAGTACATGGACATGACTTTTCTGACATGTATCGGTTCTTCGGAGTCGGACCGATGGTATGCTTACTCTGTTCCACGGTGTGTTTTTTTCTCCTGTTCAATGTTCATTACCAAACTCCCAAAATCTGATAGATTGCCGCTGCTGTGAGGTTTGGAATTGAAGTCGCCTGTCAGGATCCTTAGCGCCCAAAAATATGCATTGCGAAATTGTTATCTTGTCAACCGTGAGTCTGTGGCACACCAATGGCACACTGATTCTAATTCTCTACATAGTTATATCATATATGAGGAGACTCGATTCCACATCGTCAACGCCCTTCTTGTCTTCATTCATCACAATCTTGGATGCAAAAAAAATTATAAGCCGCGGAAGAGCTAAGTACTTCAAGCCTGCAGTAGCTGGTCACGTTGCCATCAGGGAATTGCAAGCGACATAGTAAATGTCGGGAAACGTTAAGTATGTTTTGATACTGATAAGTTCTGTGTTTGCCTGATACTACATACATTTGATTGTGACGTGATGATAGTGTGGTAGAGTAGAGATAGAATCTGCAGGTAGTACTACAAATGATTCAAGAATGTGTGCAATATAAAATAGAAATATGATGTAGGTGAACGAACAAGAGAACGAAAATAATAATAATCGGATCTACCATGGCGTAGGTTCTAGAATGTCAGGCTTGAATCGAAGCCTTGCAATCAGGACCGTATTACATGTCCCGCCGGTATTAGAAATCTTGCTAGCAGAGATGGCGCTTGCACTACTCGGCTCGTTGTACGAAGGACCAGCTAGGCCACGAGGGAGTTGGGTGTCGGTGGTGAACGTTCCCCAAGGCTGGGCATTCTTCGGGGACGAGAAGACGTTGAAGTGGGCCTATGAATGATTATATTAGGGGGAACGTAAAAAAGACAAGAATAAATCCGCCAACCTGGCCGTCGGGATGATTATGGCTGACGAAGAGGGCGTAATCGCTAGTCTTGAGAGTCCCAATGACTGAAACGCAAGACTGAATACCACGATAAAACTGCCAGCAGCAAACAAAATCAACGAACCTAATACAAGATCCTCCTTCTGAATCCGATGTTCCGCCCCAAAACTCTTCAAAATCGTATCCACATTCGCCTTGAACCACTTCTTCGGCGCATCAAGGTTCTCCATATAATCATACTGGGTAGTCCCCGTACAGATATGCGCCGTCTTCTGGCCCATCCTCAACGGGAACGAGTACCGCCTGCTCACACTTTGCCTGCCAGCACAACGAACCATATCAGCTTCACAAACTGCAGAATCAATCAACGAAGCTTCTACGTACGAAACAGGCCCACCACCACCCCGCCCGCGGAACGTCAAAAGCCCCACAAACGCATCAAGCCCTCTCTGCGCTACATTGCGCTCGTCCAAGCGCTGACACCCTTTCTTGACATGTCCGTACCCGTATAACGAAGCCATCCCTTGAACGGCGTTGTGGCTTGAATTCTCGGGATGGAACGCAGTGAATAGCGTGACAAACGTTCCGTTTATCTTGGAGAGGTACCCAACCGCACCCAATTCAACTAAAGCTGGGTTCCACAGGGGTAGTGTCACTTTCGAAAATCGTAATCGGTAGAAATCGTACAACGGCAGAGAAAACGAGACTTACGTGAGGAATGGAACTGATGACGCAGCAATATCCTATACCGCCTCTCATTCTTCCTCTCAACAACCATCTCATCCTCCACAAGCACCGTCCCACCGCCGCCACCACTGCCAACCTCACCCAAATTCTCCTCGGACCTCGACCCTGGCGTAATCGAGAAGACCGACGACCCACAACTCGAGTTCGACGGTCCACCAACATCCAGAGAGTCAGACCTCAATTTCATTACGTGCCCCTTCCCATGCCCACGAGCTAAAGATTGAGAAGCCGAATCTAAAGTCTCCGCTACAGGATCGCCAGTGCCAGACGTATAAAGAACCGCCTCCGGCATCTGCACATTCGACGAAGGAACCGTATCTTCCTGTTGCGAAATATGCGACAGATCAGGTGCAGCATCAGAAGGACCGACTGCACCATTGCCAGCTGCACCACACAGAACCCAAATAAGCTCCGGGCCGTCACACCAAAAGACAAAACAAAAAACAAAAAAAAAGACAGAAAAACATACCAGAACTAGGCCTCATATCAGGAGACGGCCTCGTCATCTGCCACTCATCCTCCCACACCAACGGCGCAGGCGAACAAACAGCCATCACTTCCTCCACCGACCCGAAACTCCTCCTCAGCCCCTTGACATCATCCACCACAACCTCAAACGACGGCCTCACCCCGGGATCGCGATTCCAGCATCCCCTCAACAATACCTGCAATCCTGGTGTATTGAACCTCGTCAGCGGAATAACAGGACGCGTGTCTTCTCGCATAACCATCTGTCGGACGATTTCGTCGTCCAAGGGGTGCCACGGCAGGTGTCCCATTTTGAGGATCTCGATACAGGTGATGGCGTAGGCGTAGACGTCGGTTTCAGCGGTGATGTCACTTAGCCCGGCCATTAGTTCTGGGGCTTGCCAACGTAGAGTCCCATCTGTCAATGAGGGTAATTGGAGTGGTCAGAATCACGAACGATACGCGAGACGGCAAAAGAATCTCACGAGGTTCCTGCGTCCCGCTAATCCTATATGCCTCAGACCTCATCTCGCTCTGCCCAAAATCGGTAATCACGCAGCGCAGTTTATCATCCACAAGTACATTCGCCGCCTACAAACCCACAATCAACCAAACGCAAAAGAAAAAGAAAAGGCAAAGAAACGAAAACGGACCTTCAAATCCCCATGCAACACCCCATTCTCATGAAGATACTCCATACCCTTCGCAATCTCATGCATGAACCGATATAAATCTAACTCCCTCGGGACCGCGCCAACCGCACCACCACCACCCGCAGCAGCACTCCGCCTCCTCTTCCCCGACTCGCCGGCACTAGGGGTAGGGCTTCCCCACGAAGGGAATGACGCAGTCCTCGTCCTCCCCATTGCTGGCGACAGCGTGGGAGCAGGCGGCGGCGACAGCGGCAACGGCCCAATCCCCAACCCAACCGCACACCCCGCCGACCCTCCCCTCGCATGATCAAGCACCCCACGCCCTCCTGCACAAACGCCAACACCAACACCTCCCCAGCTCCCCTCAACCCCGTTCAAATACTTAACCAAATTCCCATTCCTCATCAACGGCGACACCATAAACCACGGCGGGTCCCCCGCCGCACTACTCGCTCCAAACAGCCTCAACACATGCAGATGCCGCAACCCGGCCCATATCCCCACTTCCCGAAGAAACAAATCACGAGGCGTGGTATCGGCGAGCAACTTGATGGCGACGGTACGGCCGCGCCATGTCCCGCGATACACGTCAGAGAAGAACCCGCGTCCTACTTTTTCGTGGCGGAAGACTTCGTAGCTGACAATGGGGTGGGGTTTTAGCTTTTAGCTCTCTTTCTGAGACTATGACAGGGGAGCAAACTCACCGTGTGATAGTCCAGCTAGGCAAAGGCATAGCCTCGAGCCCGTCACTCAACCGCCGAAGGGCCTCGATCCCGGTCTCGATAAACTCTCGGTCAAGCGTATCCGAGTCCCTACACTGTTCATCCGCGCTCTCATCTCCAATGTTCTCCTTCTCCTTCTC
>QMFE01000757.1:0-22145 GCA_003314665.1 Tricholoma sp. MG77
CGCTCCAACAGTCGCTCCAACGGCCGCTCTAGCAGCCGCTCCTGCTGCAGCCCCCACTCCTGCACCTGCCGCCGCCGCCACTCCCTCCGCACCTGCACTTGCTCCTGCCGCAGTAGCTGCAACAGCTCCTGTGACAGCTCCAGGTCCAGCTCCAACTGCTGCCTCTCCCACTCCTGCTTCTGCAGCCGCTCCTGTAGCTGCTCCTGCAGCCGTTCCAGCAGTTGCTCCTTCAGCCACACCAGCATCCGCTCCAACAGCCGCTCCAACAGCCGCCCAATCGGCTGCCCAACCTGCCCCCCAACCTGCGACGCCAGCATCTGCTTTGACAGCTTCTGCTCTTCTAGTGAGCTAAGTGGGATATTGGGAAGGACCTCTTGTGCTGCCCCCTCGAATAGCTCCCAAGTCATATTGCGCTTCAATGCCATATCCAATGCATCATACAACCCGTTTCCGAGAGCCACTGTTTTTCGCACTCCGATGGTGACGATAGTCTGTGCAAAGAAATAACAGTTATGCGTCAGCAGCCGGTATCGCTTCCCTGAATTGTTGTGAATTTCGAAACAGATGTCGAGGATGAGTTTAAGATCAATGGTCTTGTCGTCACCCCAGTGCAAATCAATCACACAATACGACGTTTGATCGAGTTTCTTCCATGAAGTTAATTGAAGCAGGGCAATCGTATCACGGGGAGGGGCCCCTTGCTCTGACAATGCATTCCAAACAGGCCCATCTGTACCTCGATCCACGCGGTATGAATGGCCAGCTTTGGTAAGCACCATGATAAACTCGTGAAAAGGCGAGATGAGTTCCTTGCGAAGTTGCATTGTGTGGATGGTGGTAGAACCACTGCTTCGGTGCAGATTATACCAATCAGTTACCAGCTGGTAATCCTCGGTAAAGATCAATGGGGCTTCCAATTCTCGAGGTGGGCGGGAGGATGATGAGGCAAACGAACCAGAGACGAACTTGTAGGACATAGCGGGGCAACGCAGGCTCAGTTAGCGTCAGAGATTGTTCAAACAGCTTCTGACCATGAGATATGTAGGCTGAGACAGACGTGACGTGTCGAAAGTTCATAACATGTTCCTGGCGCGTACCTGGAAGACAACAGTGTGCTTGGCAGCAGTGAATGGTAACTTTCCATAAGGTTTAGAGAACTAGATTTGTAAATCGCCTTTGCCAAGCTAAATTGTTCTATGTGCACATTAGAAGCCTTGGACTTAATCGGGTTCACATTAGAAGAATTTTGAAAGTAATAGAATATGGCTTACTTCGAGGCTGAGAATGAAGCTGGAAACTCCACAAAGTTGGAGACCGAGCTATCAAGGAATACCTAGTGAGGTTCTCCTTCCACCCAAATGTGCCCACCTTGGCTCAACATTATCCCACCCAGGCTATTCTCCAATCGGCACCTACTCGACACCCCTTTGACTATAGTACATCAATCTTTCGAACATTCATCTCAAGAACCAGCAAAATCAGACGACGCCCCTCCCATTTTTCAACTCCAGCACTGGACTAGGAGACCGATTCCGCCCACCAACACAAATCTTGTGTAACAACCCCCTAATTTCACCAGGCCCACTTACGACCCCCGTTGACAGTCATTTATGATTGGAACAGGTCACACTGTGGAGAGATACTTTCAAGTGAGTCCGTTTTCATCACGCGCGAATCTTCTACTTATCTATGAATCCAGATTGTTGAACATTCTGCTTAACTCCGGCCATCAACTTCGCGAGATCGACACGCGTGGTATTTGCATGACATGTAGCCATACGTACATCTATGGACACCCAGGGTTTCGTCCTCGCCCTCTAGAATTATAGGCGTTTAGTCACGATTACTATTGCCACGTCACCGCGTCACCTCCCCAATCCATAGAAGTTGTAGAAGTCAGGATGTGTGTTGGTCACTGGTGGATGAAGCGAGAGGGGGGCAAAGAAGAATTATACGTGAGATAATCGCCAATACCATCGCCTCCACTGAATCTCGGCCGAAGTCACCAGAATCACACCAGTTCAATTTCGCCTTCGGCATTCGACTTCGACCTCAAGTCCTCGTTACGCGACAAAGATTTGCCCAAGCAAAATCTCCAAATTTCTCTGGTCAACCACCAATCCACTATTCTCAACTTACAGCCCCTCTCAATGCCATCTCCCATCCCAGCACGGAAATACTGGTATCACCTTCAATCGCTATCCTTTTCACCAAGTCTCCGCCCACACCATCAAGTTGGCGTTTGTCATCGTCTTCCTGCCTAACTAGGAAGAAGACGTTATCGGATGGGACAACACCCATTCCGGTTTTCCTCCCGTTCCTCAACTCCAACTTAATACTTCCTTGCTGCCGTCTAACCTCGCATCGCTTTTCATGGATATCTCGAATTTGGTTTCTAAGTGAGCTTTGCCTTGTTTAACTGTGGTACCCACGTCGCGTGCCTAAAGAGCCTGATGGGGTTATCAGTTTATTTGAAGAGAAGTTGAAGGGCGGTATTGTGCTACGGAAAGACAAGCACGCATCGCATGGACCTGGAATAATACAAGGAAACGCTACCGCTTCTCAAAATGCACCCCCCAAAAAACACTTAAGATCGATCTCTCCGTCCAAAAAGGTTCGTACAAAAACATAACTCCCACACAAACATCATGACTCGAAGGTTGCCAATGAAGCATTCATATCAGTCACGTCGTGAATGGATATTCAGTGAAGATCAGCCGAAGTACACCTTCGGAAACTGGTTTGTTCAGGTTCTACATAAGACGTTTGGGTATGTTTTCGCTGCGAAATTCGTGTACGACCCGAATCCTAACCTATGTTGTTCCTTCCAGTTGCCACGAAGACTGATAAGCCCGCACCCCCCGCTGCCATTTGCAACTCCGTCATATGCATGATCAGGACTTCCAATCGCCCTCTGCAAATTTGACAAGCACCACCAATGTTTCAGGGAAGATACAGGTAGTTCTCATTGCCCATTTGTGAAATGCTTTCTGAGTCATCCTAACCTTGGATACTTAAACCCAGGACTACGCCACAAATTTCAAGTTCATAGGTCAACGCTAGTTGTTACCGTCACAAAATTCAATATGTACAGTATACACCTGATGGAGTGCGGTGCAGTGGGTTTATTGATCTTCGTTGTTGGGATTACAAAGTGGCAATTTTAGGGAAGACGAGTTCGATGAGCAGCGGTATATATGCCAAAATGGTACGGCTACTTCTTGGACGTCAACGTCGTGTTGTTTTACCAAAGTCACTTCGTTTCTCCTTGGCAGTCGACGCTCGTCATGGTGTAAAAAATATTTCGTAAATGCCGAAGGTTGTCGGAAAGGAGTCTGATTTTGACGAGAAAATTCGGGATCATCGCGATAGAGATGGAGAACTTCTCCAGAATCATACAACTTCAATCTGTATAATTTCTTCTTCGGCATTCGACTTCGATCTCAAGCACTTGTCATGCGCTCAAGCGACCAGCCGTCCTCTAAATGTAAGTTCTCTACCTTTGCATACAACATCATTCACTTATTATTTTCGACACTGAAAGTCGCATCTCTTAATTCCCACTCCTCACGCTGCACGATAACCGCCAGCTGAAAGCCTTCTATTTACTTATTCGTGACCTCTTTCCCATCCCGCTATTCCAGCACCGGTTCCACCCTTACTTTTCTCCAGTGGTGACGACTGGATGTCCCTCAGCTCCGAGTGTAACAGCCACCAGAAAACTTCCAAACTGCCCATATCAGCCCCCTCGCCATTATTCTAAATCTCAATTCAGGGCTTTCTACTGGCTACTCCTTTGTGCCTTGAGCTTGTTCAAAACTGAAAGCAACTCCCCTTTACTGCGACTCGAGTCTTGTTGATTATGTTCAGTGCTAGGCGAACTCTTTTGAATATCAAGCACAGGTGAGCTTACTGCAGGCCAAAGACATATTCGTTTAGCTGATTTCAAGGTGGCCGTGATTAAGAAGTTATCGGCGCCAATTGCTAAGGCAGTTGTGGGTTCATCGTACGCTGATGTCCCCCTATCATTGCACGATTCCTCATGATGCAACTGATACGGTATAATAGTCGGCGTCGCACCTGTCCTCTCGAAATGTTCGGCATGGGAGTGGGTGGATGGAGACATTTTGAGGTTGAGGGAGGTGCCAGATTCAAGTTTGTGGGGGAAGGACCCCGGTGATCGTGAACGCCAACGCTGTTTATCACGGCGAGGGCATTGGAGTGGGTGAGAACGAAGGTGAAGAAAACTTGGTCAGTACACGGAAATCTGGCAGTTGACGTCGTTGTAATGTAGGAAAAGGTCGATATAAATGCCGAAAGTTGTGGATATGGTCGACGTGGCAGGGGTCATCAAGATGCTAGGGGAGAAGGTTGTAGAAAGAGTAACGAGGTCAGTTTGTTAGAAAGGTTTTGACTTGGGAACCGTTTCAAGATGCGAATATTCGAGAACATGCCACGATAGCGGCGGGGAAAACTTCCACACTGCCGCTGTGGAAGTACCCTCTTTTCATTCTTGGGCTTGTTGCAGTTAAGTACTCACACATGCATTTTGAACAGAATTTTTCCGATATTTTGGTGACGGCTGAACGTGTCTTCCCCAAATTTGGTATAACTTCTTTCGACACCCATCGGGAGATCACACACATCACCACCCCGTTTTCCTCCCCACCGTTGAAATACCCTAAAACCTCGGGTTGTGCCTTGTCTAGTTCATGTCCTCGTATCGTCCTCAACTATCCCGTAGTATTACGCACACATGCTTCCTCTCAACCTGCCCCCCTTTCCCACAATTCAACGGTGACATCAGAAGTGTACTCTTCTGAAGTTATTTTCACTTTTGGACAATGGCAAGACGTAGACGGTGCACGCTTAGAAATATTGTCAGAAAGACCAGTGTGCGAATCGGTAATCCCATGCTAGTTTCTTGCATGCACAATAATTTCATTGGCACAACTTGAATGTGGACAGATGCTTAGACACATGAAGATTGAAATACCGACTCGGAGTTGTGTAATACGATGACAAGCACTGCAAAAATAGGCAAGCAGCTCGTGAGGGATAACTGAAAAAACTTGAAATAGGAAGAATAATCTTACCCCGGTAAACCTTCTAGTTTGATTGTAAATCATGCTTGAACCCGAGACAATGCAAGACGCCAAGTTGCCTCCATTCCTTCTCGAATTTCTCTTTTCAATTTTTCTTTTGTTCCTGGAATGCCAGGCACTGACCCTACATGCCGCTCAACAAGTGTATCCATATACTCTCCAAAATCTTCATATTTTTCTATGCACACATTAGGAGACTTGGGCTTGATAGGGTTTATGCATTAGAAGACTTTTGCAAGTAATAAAGTGTGTGGCTCACTTTGTGTTTGAGTGAGGCTGAGAATGAAGCCGGAAACTCCACAAACTTGGAGACCGAGCTATCAAGGAATAATCCTAGTGAGCCTGGCATGTGAAGGCTGTCACTCGGGTTCACATCGCCGCTTATCGATCGTTCTAGGACCTCCAATAATTTCTCTGCAGCGAGTGTCCGTGCCTGCACCAATAGTGACTCCCACTCTGGCTGCAGACTTTTCTGCTCCTGTTTGTTTTTCTGTTCCTTTTTTTCTCGCTTTCTCCGCCACCACAATTGATGTTTCCGCTTTACCCGCAGCTCCCGCTCTAGCCGCTTCTCCAGCCCCTCCCCCAGCTGCTCCCACAACTGCTCCCACAACTGCTCCCACTCCCGCTCCCACTCCTGCTCCCCCTTCCACGCCCACTGCCGTGCCCACTGCCGCAGAAGCAGCAGCTCCAGCTCCAGCTGCTGCTGCTGCCCCAACTCCTGCTCCTGCTCCCGCTCCCTTTCCTTCTCCCTCTCCCTCTCTAGCTCCAGCTCCAGCTCCAGCTCTTGCTCCCGCTTCCGCTCTTTCTCCCGCTGCCCCTCCAGTTCCAGCTCCCCCTTCTGCTCCCGCCGCCGCTCCCGCTCTAGCTCCAGCTGCCGCTCCAGCAGCGACTCCAGTAGCGCCCTTATCCGCGCCCCAACCTGAGCCCCAATCTGAGTCCCAACCTTCTCTGCCAGCTTGCGCGCCAGGCCAATAGCTTGCTCCTGAGCCTCAACTTCCACCAGGTTCTGCCATGCTATGAAATTCTGGGGAATATGACGGGATAAGTCCTCTCGTGCAGCCCTCTTAAATACCTCCCAGGTCATGCTGCCCTTCAACGCCATATCTAACTTGGCTCCGAAAGCCACTGTTTTTCGCGCTACAATGGTGACGATAGTCTGTGCAAAGAAATAACAATTATGTGTTAGCAACCGGTACCGCTTCCCAGAGTTGTTATGAATTTCGAAACAGATGTCGAGGATGAGTTTAAGATCAATAGTCTTGTCGGAACCCCAGCGCAATTCGACCGCGCAATACGACATTTCATCAAGTTCCTTCCATGAAGTTAACTGAAGCAGGGCGACTGTGTCACGGGGAGGAGCCCCCTGCTCCAACAATGCATCCCAAACACGCCCATTTGTACTTCGATCCACGCGGTATGAATGGTCAGCTTCGGTAAGCACCATGATAAACTCGTGGAAAGGCGCGATGAGTTCCTTGCGAAGTTGCATTGTGCGGATGATGGTGAAACCACTGCTTTGGTGCAGATTATACCAGTTGGTTACTAGCTGGTAATCCTCGGTAAAGATTAATGGGGCTCCAATTCTCGAGGTGGGCGAGAGGATGAGGCAAACGAACCAGAGACGAACTTGTAGGACATAGCGGCGCAACGCAGACTCGGTTAGCGTCAGAGATTGTTCTGACCATGAGATAGGCTGAGACAGACGTGACGTGTCGAAAGTTCATAACACGTTCCTGGCAGGGGTACCTGGAAGAGAAGCAGTGTGCTTGGCAATGCAGCAGGAGCAGTACATAGCAACAGAATAGAATAGGCAACGGAGTCCAGTCCAAGTGCCTGTGTGTACTCCTCGCAGCCAGTGATCATCAATTTTACTTCGAGATATATCGGTTTTTCTGTTTTTTTTTGCTGAAGACACTGTTATATTTTGTTGCAGGCAAATTCGTGGGCTTCCAAGTTGTGTAATGAGGCGTCTCCGCCACAGCAATATTTATGCAAAAGGCGCTGACTGCACAGGCCGACCGCGCTGAGGAGACATTGTGTCCGAGATAACAGCCGCAGCTCCGTCTCCACAATTGGCATCCGAGTCATCTAGCTGCAGGCGACATCTCCATTGACTCACAACGTGCTCTATCAGCCATCCTCGAATCGTAAGTTCTATGCCTTTTTAACCAATGTCGTTCACTTACAATGAATATCTTTCAATTTCTACTATTGCACTCAGTACGACGACTGCTTACTGAAAGAAGCTTTCCATTTAGTCATGCGTGACCGCATTTTTACTATCTCTCACTATCCCGGCACCATCTCTACCCGGCTTGCTTCCTACATCTTTTCTCCACGGCTGTAACAACCACTGGAACACATCTGGCTGATCACGTCTGGCTCCTTGCCACTATTCCAACTTACCTCGGTTCAAAGTCCCTATCCCTTGGCGCCTTGGGCCCTTTACCGTCCCACGTTATTATACTTTACAGACTTCGATTCCTGGTGCTTTGGTTCGTATTGGACGACGTCGACTGAAGAGGACTCAGGTCTTATCGCATACATTTGGATGTGGAATGTTCTGGGCAAACTCTTATATGAAGAAAAGCAATTATCAAGGGCAGGTGAGCTTACCGCAGGCTAAAGACATGTTCGTTTAGCTGACTCCAAGGTGGCCGTGCTTAGATACTGCTCCTTGAGAAGTTACGGACTCGGAGAACAGCTTATGATCCTCCGGGCGCCGATTGCTAAGGCACATGTTTACGCTGATGTCCTCCTATCATTGGATGATTTCTCGTGAGTTACATTACTAGTAGAAACTCGAGCTTCGAGTTGTCACATCCTCAAGCAGTGTTAAGCACCTACGCTCCAACCTTCCGTAGCAAGATTTAACAGGCAAGCCTTTTGAAATGCAAGTTGCATCATGATGTGTGCTTAACTGGCATTCGTAGATAGTCTAGTCGCTAGTCGGCTCCGAATCGGAGGGTGGTGTAACTTCGAAGCCGAAAGCATGGCACCACTTCGCGTTATTGGACATAAATTGACATTTTTCATTTTAACGTTCAGAGGACTGATCCCAACTTCGATCGCGACCCAAAAGTTCACCTTTTTGTCGTTATTCTATCCTCTAGTCGTACGATCGGCAGCTGCCCTCCATTCGGCCTAAGATGTGTCGCTATTTATGACCTTTTCGAACGGGTCTTTCCAAATTCCATGAGCTGTGAGTCGTTTCATCCTGACGCCGATGGCATGTCTCCACGTCGACAAGCTCATTTATGGCTTGGACGCACCGCGGGGAGACAGCGAGCTATGTATGACATGTTAGCTTGCAAAACAATACTCTATTGACAACACGTACTACCGCATGCGAAATGTGTTGGGAGGAGCCCCCGCGAATTGTGGTGTTGAGACTCGAACGTACAATGCAAAAGTGTACAATAATGTAATCCAGAATGCACGCTGGCAAGACCAGGCAGGCCCCCCGCCCATCAGGTAGGTTTTCACTGCAGTGGGAACCATTCGATGTGAAAATTCAAGAATATGCCACGATAGTGATGGGGAAAACTTCTCTAGCTCACTCAAGGTCATTTTTGACAACCCTCGGGAAACCAACCGTTTTCCTTGCGCAACTATTCGAAATACCTAAAACCCCGCGCCCTGACAGAAAGACTAGTACGCGAATTGGTAATCGCACTTTGGTAATCGCACTTGACAGTCTGACGCAATAGGATTCTGCTGACTCGTTAACTTAATAGCATTAGTTTCTTGGATGGGCAATTCCAGTGTAGATCCCTTGCTAGAGCAACAACTTTTCAGCGCAGTATGGACATGATACTTAGACACACCAAACACTAAAGTATACATTATACAAAATCACGAAATGCAGCGGAAAAACGAGTTAATTAATATGATGACGGATATGCACAAGCGAGAAATGGCAAATAGATGGCAAGCAGTTTGTGAGGTTGAAAAAAAAAATAAGAAGGGTAATCTTATACTATAAAGGTGATAAAACTTCTAGCTTGATTGCAAATTGTGCTCGAACCGAGGCAATACCAGACGCCAAGATAATTCCATTCCTTCTTGAATTTCTCTTTTCAATTTTTCCCTTGTTCCTGGCACGCCAAGCACTGACCCTACATGCCGCTTAATGAGTCTATTCATATACTCTCCAAAATCTTCATATTGTTCTATGCGCACGGTAGGAGCCTTGGGCTTCATAGGGTTTATACATTAGAAGAGTTTTGAAAGCCATAAAGTGTGGCTCACCTCGAGTTTGAGCGAGGCTGAGAATGAAGCCGGAAACTCCACAAACTTGGAGGCCGAACTATCAAGGAATAACCCTAGCGAGCCTGGCATGTCACCCAGACTGTCACCCAGGTCCACATCCCCGCTTATCAGTCGTCCTAGGACCTCCAATAACTTCTCTGTAGCGAGTGCCTGTGCCAGTGCCAATAATGACTTCCACTCTGGGCGCAGACCTCGCCGCCCCTGACAATTCCCTCGTCCCCGCTCTTCCTGCTTTCTCCAGCAACGCCACCATTGATGCTTCTGTTTCACCTGCAGCTTCCACTTCCACTCCCACTCCCGTACCCGCTCCTGCCCCTGCTCCTGCTCCCGCCGCAGCCACTCTAGCAGCTGGTCTAGCGGCCGCTCCCACTCCAGCCGCTTCCCCGGCCGCTTCCCCAGCCGCTCCCACAGTCGCTCCCACAGCTGCTCCCACCCCCGCTCCCACTCTTGCTCCTGCTCCCGCTTCCGCGCCCACTGCCGCGCCCACTGCCGCCGCAGGAGCAGCTCCAGCTCCAGCTGCTGGCGCCCCAGCGTCTGCTCCCGCCTCAGCTCCCTCTCCCGTTCCCTCTCCCGTTCCCTCTCCCTCTCCAGCTCCAGCTCTAGATCTAGCTCCAGATCCAGCTCCAACTCCAGCTCCCTCTGCCACCCCCTCTGCCACCCCCTCCACTCCCGCGGCCTCCGCTGCTCCAGCTCCCGCTCCCGCTGCTCCTGCTCCCGCCGCTCCCACCGCAGCTCCCGGCGCCGCTCCAGTTCGCGTTCCAGCAGCGACTCCAGCAACACTCTAACCAGCGCCCCAACCTGAGCCCCAACCTGAGCCCCAACTCCAGCCCCAATCTCCTCCGCTAGCTTCCGCGCCAGGTTCTGCCATGCCGGGAATTGATGTGGAATATGATGGGGAAGGCCCTCCTGTGTTGCCCTTTCAAATACCTCCCAGGTCATGCTGCGCCTCAACGCCATTTCTAACATGGCTCCGAAAGCCACTGTTTTTCGTGCTACGATGGTGATGATAGTCTGTGCAAAGAAATAGCAATTGTGTGTTAGCAACCGGTACCGCTTCCCAGAGTTGTTGTGAATTTCGAAACAGATGTCGAGGATAAGTTTAAGATCAACGGTCTTGTCGTCACCCCAGCGCATTTCGATCGCGCAATACGACATTTTATCAAGTTCCTTCCATGAAGTTAACTGAAGCAGGGCGACTGTGTCACGGGGAGGAGCCCCCTGCTCCAGCAATGCATCCCAAACACGCCCATTTGTACTTCGATCCACGCGGTATGAATGGTCAGCTTCGGTAAGCACCATGATAAACTCGTGGAAAGGCGCGATGAGTTCCTTGCGAAGTTGCATTGTGCGGATGATGGTGAAACCACTGCTTTGGTGCAGATTATACCAGTTGGTTACTAGCTGGTAATCCTCGGTAAAGATTAATGGGGCTTCCAATTCTCGAAGTGGGCGAGAGGATGAGGCAAATGAACCAGAGATGAACTTGTAGGACATAGCCGCGAGAGACTGTCAGAGGTTGTTCAAACAGCTTCTGACCATGAGATCTGAGACAGACGTGAGATGTCAAAAGCTTATAAGTGACCAACCACAATGTGTTCCTGGGGGGTACCTGGAAGACAAGCGGTGCTTGGCAATGCAGTTGCAATATATAGAAGCAGGATGGGATAGGCAACGCAGCGAACTACTTCCAGCCCGAGTGCCTGAGACATGATTACCGTTCCTATTCCTTGCAGCCAGTGGTCATCGATTTTCAAATTACTTCGAGATATATCGGATTTTCCTTTTTTGTTTTGTTTTGCTGAAGACACTCAGGCTGTTAGCGTTGCAGGCAATTTCGCGGGCTTTGTGCAATGAGGCTCCGCCACAATGATACTTACATAAGGCGCTGTACTGGTGGCTCCGAGATAACAGACGAGTCAGCTCCGCAATGGCTCGCGATAGTATTTACACAGCTCCCGCCGCTGCCCACTCTCTACAACTGGCATCCGAGTCATCTAGCCAGTGCAGGTGACGCCCCCATGACTCACAACGTGCTCTATCGTCCTCGAAACGCAAGTTCTATGCTTCAAGTTTTTCAACCAATGTTGTTCACTTACAATGAACATCTTACAATTCCTACTTTGCACTCAGTACGACGACCGCTTACCGAAACAAGCTTTCCATTTGGTTATCCGTGACCGCATTTTTATCTCTCGCTGTGATAACCACTGGAACACATCCCAACTGATCAATCGATCACGTCCAGCTCGTCGCCATTATTCCAAACCTTGGTTCAGATCCCCTACCCCTTCGCGCCTTGGGCTTGCTCAAAACCGAAAGCGACTCCCCTTTACCGCCACACGTTATTCCACTTTTCAGACTTCGATGCCTAGTGCTCTTTCTTGTATTGGACCATGACATAGACATTCGGAATGTGGTATGTTCTGGCCGAACTCTTATATGAAGAAAAGCAATTATCAAGGGCAGGTGAGCTTACCGCAGGCTAAAGATATGTTCATTTAGCTGACTCCAAGGTGGTCGTGCTTAGATACTGCTTCTTGAGAAGTTACGGACTCGGAGAACAGCTTATGATCCTCCGGGCGCCGATTGCTAAGGCACATGTTTCTGACGTGGGTTCATCATATGCTGATGTCCTCCTATCATTGGACGATTTCTCATGAATTGCATTACCGGTAGAAACTCGAGCTTCAAGTTGTCACATCCTCAAGCAGTGATAAGCACCTACGCTCCAACCTTCCGTAGTAAGATTTAACAGGCAAGTCTTTTGAAATGCAAGTTGCATCATGATGTGTGCTTAACCATTCGTAGATAGTCTAGTCGCTAGTCGGCTCCGAGTCGGAGGGTGGTGTAACTCCGAAGCCGAAAGCATGGCAACCACTTCGCGTTATTGGACAGAATTTTTTCATTTTAACATTCACAGAGACTAATCCCAACCTCAATCACCCAACCTGACTTTTTATCATTATTCTATGTTCTAGTGGTACAATCGGCACCTACCTTTCATTCGGCCACACACACCCAAGATGCGCCGCTATTCATGACCTTTTCGAACGGGTCTTTCTATGAGCTGTGAGTCGTTTGATCCTGACGCCAATGGCATGGGTTCACGTCGACGAGGTCATTCATGGCTTGGACGCACCGCGGGGAGAGAGCAAGCTATGTATGACATATTAGCTTGGAAAACAATACTCTAATGACAACACGTACCGCATGCGAAATGTGTTGGGAGGAGGAGCCCCCGCGAATTGGTGTGGCGTTGAGACTCGAACGTACAATGAAAACATGCAAAAGTGTACAATAAAGTGATCCAGATTGCACACTGGCGTATGTAGAGGGGACGCACACAGGAGCCTAGCATAGAAGATAGGGCAAATCAGTCAAAGAACGGAGGATTTGAGACCAGGAACAAGCGTTTATAGTAACAGCTGACTACACATCTCCTTAACTTTCTCCGCAATGCCAATTCGCCCCTTCCGGTTACATAACGTCATAGTCCCAGCGATCGATGTGCTACATCACTGAGAAGCATGGGCTTAGACGGTTCTGGCTGTAATACATGGGTCACCGGCTCGTATTCGTAAAACGAAAGACGGGTGCTGAAAGCGCTAATGCCGTGGAGGGTGCAAAGATTAAGGATTGCCTGAGATCCCTGAACCGGCGCCTCTTCTGCACATCGGGTTCGTCACGTTTCGGAGTGAGGCCGGAGGATTAATGAAGAAGACAGGGTGACGATTAACTTCCACTACGGGAACGGTAGTAACGACGTGGCGTCGATTACTTTCCTGAGTGTCCTGTAGGGCCGAGCTTTTGAACTGCGGCACAACTTGCGTATGGACCGTCAACGGAGAACAGAGTGTAGAGGAAGGTGGAAGGCACATCGGTTACGTCGTAGAAGGAATGTAGTGTGTATAAAATTTGAGTTTTCGCTAGTTTTCTAGTGTTGCTGTGATCGTCGGCTTGTAGATGAACGGGACGGTACGACTGCGGCGCCAGCGCGTCAACACCAGCGTCAACACGGACATGGCGAATCCGTCGAAATCTATGATTTGTCGGGGCTTTCTCCGGCACCTCCCACAGCACCACATCGTCGTCACGGGTCGATTCTTCCAGGTCTCCAATAACGTCCGCAAGACCATTTTTGGGAGCCGCGAGCCACTACGTGTGTTGCTCGAATACTAGATTAGCAGCAGAGGCCCCGCTGTAGAAAACGAAATTTGTGATTTATTCAATATGCCGAAGTCCTAGAAAGATAGGTAAGCTCCCCATCGACGGTGGTTGAAATTTTAAAGCACAAACATAAGCTTAATGGTGAATCACGGGGACAACATGATAGAGGTGACGATACGTGGGTGACGAAAGCACACATGGAGAGCGGGACCGTGAACTTGAAAGGTAAGTAGTTATTGCATGGCCATTCGACGTGCTGACGCTAGAGTTCGAAAGAGGTATGAGCCCTGTGAATAGGATGTTAATAAGATGTGGAATATATAGAGAAACGGGCCCAACGTACCAGTAACTGCGTAGGTCGAAACGTGAGCACGTATACCTTCGATGTTCTTGATGTGCCGCGGTGCTTGTGTAGTCCAGGTATGAGATATTTTGCATAATAGTAAAACGACCATGGGAGAGTCCATGCTGTGGGGTAAGATTGAGCAGCGAGGAGAGGATGCAAGAAGGGAAACGAACGTACTCTCTAAAGGAAGTTGGAGTGGAGATAGCCCTCGTGCTCACCGAGTGGGAGAATGCGAAGGCGATGATAAGCGGGCGATGTCTTTTAAGGTTGAATCTGAGCGATGTTGTTGAGTATCGTAGTGCATTGGAGGGGGGGAGCATACCAGAGTTTTTCGGCGAGACTTACTACTCTTTCTATCCTGTCAGTGTATTTTGTTTGGGTTTGGGCAGACAGACAAGGTCGGTGTATGTACCAGCAGACGCGAAGAATCTAAAAGCAAATACCGGACAAGTGAATATTGGTAGGGTGGTATACGCTTACGGCGGATTTTGAGCAGGACGGGCCGTCTTCAACATCCTGGTACGTACTAATCATCGACAACAAGAGGTCCGGAGGTTATGCACATCGAAAAAATATACATAAGTACACATCCTTCCTCCGAATTAGACTCGTAACCACTCCCTCGTACAGGTATGAGCGAGCGTCGATACCTTGTAGAGGGACTGGTGAAGCTGAGTTTAAAAAGGCATAGCATTACAATTTTGTGTATGGAAGCTGAATCAGCAATCTAGAAAATTTCCTTTCCCAGTAACTCTTCTATAATAGGAAGGAAATCGCAGATTTCAGATCTCAGATGACTTTGTCAGTGATCGAGAGTGATCGCTGTCGCTGTTGCCGTCGCCATCGACGAGTCGATGTGCCTTCTCTCTCTGCATATCTCATGGATTCTGTACCTACTCTCGAGGAATATCTTGACTATGTCCGTCTGGCCTCTGGTGATGAAATCATGGATCTTCTTTCAAACTCTATCGACATAAACAAACTGCCAAGAACATATCTGGAGGAACCTACATCGACGCTTGCTCATGTACGAGGGAACGGTCACCGGTCTACCTCCGAATGTCTGGATGTCGAACGATAGCCCAGTTGGCGTTTGCAGTTACTTACCCTAGTGATTCCGAGTCCTTGACCACGGGGTAACCTGTTACATAGTAGGCGAGATTGGTGATTCCTGAAATTTGAGTGTTTGGGTTTCTGGACAGTCTGGTCCGAATCCAAACGTTGAGCGTTGACATCACGGTTGAACGTTTCGGAAGATTACTATTATTATACCGTACTAAAAACCACTTGATATCCTCTCAAAAATTTCCTCAAAACTTAGTACTAGTAGCTTATGTTCACAGTTCATTCAAGTTGTTATCGCATCAGATCTACCTCCTGGGGGCCAGCATTCTTTTGTAAAACCAAAAACCAGCATACCCTGCCCACTCCCCGCATGCACACTACTACTGGCCACGGTAACTGACGACTATACAAAAAAACCTCGTTTCACGGTTCCACGGTTCCTTGTGCGTTATACGTTGCATATTGCACATTGTCTACCTACCTGGGAGTCCGACGAGTTCTCCGGACGCAGTTACTTGAAAGTTCAACATTGGACGATACTACTAGAGTAACTAACCGTTCGAGTTCTGGAAAATCCTGGACTACTACGAGGCTAGTAGCTGTTGGCTACTGCAACGCTTTGGTGTTCGACTTGGGAGTCCGGGCGCTGAACGTCGAAGATGTTCGTATTGGTCTCTTCTGGGTCTCTTCGTGAGTATATGAAGGTACATAACATCTACAGGTGGGCCGCGGCCAGTTGATATTGTGCCTTGTTTATACAAATCCTGGTCTTGCACACTTCATTGTTACCGGTGTCGTGTCACTTGCACAGTAGTAACAAACCGTTCAAGTAATGGATCAAAATTCAATCCTGGACTAGGTAGACTGCTGAAGCGCTTCGACTTTTCTTTTGAGGTTCTGAGGCTTGAGAGTCCCGGCATTGAAAGTTGAACCGTGGGCATGAAGAGTACGTAACAACCGCGTTTGACATCATCTCCCAAAGGTGTCTTGTTCGTACAGATCCTCACGCTGCAGTTCCCCTTGCTACCATCGCCAGCATTGCCCAAATCTAACCCAACGTCAATCTCTTTTGTAAACCCTGCTCACGACTACTGGCAACTAGAAAAATCCCCTGTTTGGACCCCCGCAATTGTTATTGTGTGTAGCGTTGTATTGTCTACCTACTCTGGCGGTCTGACTACACGAAGTTCATGGAATTGGTTGGTGACCGAGGATTAGTGACAACGTCTCTCAATACATTCCAGTATCCTTAAGTATCTCCTTCAGAGATACTTATGCGTATTCAACTTATGCCGTTCACCCCACCGCGGTCCTAAGTCTTGGCCCGCTCCGTCCTTCAAGTTGTTGTTTTCCTTCGTCCTCCTTTCTGAAATCTTCCACCTACTGCAGATCGTGGGACATACTTTAGCCGTCAACCTTAAGAAGACATGTTGCCATCCCTACTTACACCTGTGGTTCCCGCTTTCCTCCTGTCCCTCAACTCGATCACCGTACTTCTTGCTGTAATTAGAGACCTACTTGCGAGGTTTCAACTTGAAGTATGTGTGCACGAGATAAGCTATGCCTTAGAGGAAATAGTTAGTTCTCATTGCTCGTTCGTGAAATTCTCTTATTCTGACTCGATAATTAAATGCAGAGCATTTTTCCCATGCAATTTCATCGGTCGACGCTAGCTGTTACCATCCCAAATTTAATACGTACGACACGCACAATGTCTGATAGAATGCGGCGGCAGTTGCCATATATCTTATTGAGGGTTTTGGCCCTGCGATGGATGGGACTTCAATTTCTTCCTAATTGTCACAGCTCTTGTTGGGTTGTGCATGTTGGTTGGCTCTTGGACGTTCAAGTTGAATGTTTGTTAGCTTGAGAGGGTGTTGAGCACAGAGATGAAGTACATTCATTTCTCTTGATTATTGGGATACCCTACTTATGAATTGTACACCTTTTCAGTATGGTAAGACAAGTTCGATGACTCGGAGCAACGATACGTTCTGCCGAAATGGGAAGACGACACGTTAGACATCAAATCCTATTTCTTACTAAAATCACAACTTTCTCCTTGGAAGTTGGCAGTTGACGTGTTCATAACGTAGGAAAAGGTGGATATAACTGCTGAAGGTTGTGGATATTGTCAACGTTCAGGAGGTCGACGTGGCAGGGGTAATTTAACATCCTTGGGGAGAAGGTTATACCTCTTGTCATTCTTTTACTTGTTGCCGTTACTCATATACATCTTGAACAGAATTCTTCGGATATTTTGATGATGGCCGAACACATCTGGAACCCCCAAGATCTGGTATAACTTTTGACAACCCTCGCCGGGAGACCAACCGCCGCGGCGTTTTCCTCCCCACTGCCCAACTATTCGAGATACCTAAAAGCTCGGGTCCCTGTCGGGTCCTAGTCCCTGCCCTCGTACCGATTTCCTTTCAAATTGTCTTCCCTTTCCCATAACTTAACAGTGACATCAAGCTTGAGCTTCGACTTGAGCCAGGCTTGAAACAGTATACTGTTCTAAAAAAAATACCATGCTTGAAAAGCAGAAAGACCAGGGTGCGAATCGGTAACCGCGCGCTTGACATTCTGATGTGATAGTAGGTAGCGTGATAGCATCCTGAGCTCCTTGGACGGGTAAAAGTTCCGGTGTACTAGTAGATCACTTGCTAGAGCAACAATAATGATTGTCCTGTTTCGTCAGCGCAGTATCATGGACAAGATATTTAGACACACTACAATATACTTTATACAAAACCACGAAATGCAGCGGAAAACCGAGTTAGTTAATACGATGACGGACATTCACAAGTGAGAAATGGAAAATAGACAAGCAGCTCGTGAGGTTGAGCATAAATAAATAGAAGGGTAATCTTACATTATATAGGTAGTAAAATTTCTAGCTTGATTGCAAATTATGCTTGAACCGAGGCAATACAAGACACCAAGTTGATTCCATTCCTTGTCGAATTTCTCTTTTCAATTTTTCCCTTGTTCCTGGCATGCCGGGCACTGACCCTACATGCCGCTCAATAAGCCAATTCATACACTCTCCAAAATCTCCATATTGTTCTATGCGCACGTTGGGAG
Organism: Tricholoma sp. MG77; assembly: GCA_003314665.1. NCBI lineage: Eukaryota > Fungi > Basidiomycota > Agaricomycetes > Agaricales > Tricholomataceae > Tricholoma > Tricholoma sp. MG77. Next base: position 18,043 of record QMFE01000757.1, read on the forward strand.
CCTTGGGCTTGATAGGGTTTGTACATTAAAAGAGTTTTGAAAGTTATAAAGTGTGGCTCACCTCGAGTTTGAGTGAGGCTGAGAATGAAGCCGGAAACTCCACAAACCTGGAGACCGAGCTACCAAGGAATAACCCTAGTGAGCCTGGCATGTGACCCAGGCTATCACTCAGGTTCACATCCCCGCTTATCAGTCGACCTAGGACCTCCGATAACTTCTCTGCAGTGAGTGTCTGTGCCTGCACCAATAGTGACTTCCACTCTGGCCGCAGACATTGCAGCTTCCACTCATTTTCCTGCTCTCGTTCTTCCTGCTTTCTCCAGCAGCACCACCATCGATGCTTCTGCTTCACCTGCAGCTCCCCCTCCCGCCGCAGCCACTCCACCAGCCGGTTCAGCGGCCGCTCCCACTCCAGCCGGTTCCCCAGCTGTATCCCCAGCCGTTCCCACAGCCGTTCCCACAGCTGCTCCCACTCCCGCTCCCACTCCCGCTTCTGCGCCCACTGCCGTGCCCACTGCCGCCGCAGGAGCAGCTCCAGCTCCAGCTTCAGCTCCAGCTCTAGCTCCACCAGCTGCCATCCCAGCGCTAGCTCCCGCCTCAGCTCCCTCTCCCGTTCCCTCTCCCGTTCCAGCTCCCTCTCCAGCTCCCGTTCCAGCTCCCGCTCCAACGCCAGCTCCAGCTGCCCCTCCTGCCGCTGCCCCTCCTGCTCCCGCTTCCACAGCTCCCGACGCCGCTCCAGTTCCCGCTCCAGCAGCGACTCCAGCAGCGCCCCAACCTGAGCCCCAACCTGAGCCCCAACCTTAGCCCCAACCTTAGCCCCAACCCTCTCCGCCAGCTTGCGCGCCAGGCTATGCCATGCCAGGAATTGTTGTGGAATATGGAGAAGGCCCTCCTGTGCTGCCCCCTCAAATACCTCCCGGGTCATGCTGCGCTTCAACGCCATATTTAATACCTTATTTAACTTGGCTCCGAAAGTCACTGTTTTTCGCGCTACGATGGTGACGATAGTCTGTGCAAAGAAATAGCAATTGCGCGTTAGCAACCGGTATCGCTTCCCAGAATTGTTGTGAATTTCGAAACAAATGTCGAGGATGAGTTTAAGATCAATGGTCTTGTCATCACCCCAGCGCATTTCGATCGCGCAATACGACGTTGTATCAAGTTCCTTCCATGAAGCTAGCTGAAGCAGGGCAACCGTGTCGCGGGGAGGAGCCCCCTGCAGCAATGTATCCCAGACATGTCCATCTGTACCTCGATCCACGCGATATGAATGGCCAGCTTGGGTAAGCATCATGATAAACTCGTGAAAAGGCAAGATGAGTTCCTTGCGAAGTTGCATTGCGCGGATGGTGGTGGAACCACTGCTTCGGTGCAGATTATACCAGTTGGTTACTAGCTGGTAATCCTCGGTAAAGATCAATGGGGCTTCCAATTCTCGAGGTGGGCGGGAGGATGAGGCAAACGAACCAGAGATGCACTTGTAGGACATGGCGGGGCAACGCAGATGTTAGCATCAGAGGTTGTTCAACTTTGAAACAGCTTCTGAGTCCATGGGATAGACGTGAGGTGTCAAAAGCTTCTAAGTAACCAACCATGGCATGTTCCCGGGGGGGGGTAAGGTTTGCACCTGGAAGACAGGCGGTGCTTGGCAACACCTATCTCACAATACGTAGTAACATTTGAGTTGGTTGATCAGGTGTTGAGACACATCCGCCAATCATAGACGTCATGCACTTTCAATCAGGTTCATCAGCACTTTTTTGGGCCTTCTTCCTTTATTCGTCTACAGATTTATCTTGTCTCTTTTGTATTCAATGGAATAAACTCACCTCCTTCTGCCCCTGCTCTTAGCAATGTCGGAGGTAGCCGAATTGTCCACCACGATGTCAATGAAGGTTGTGCCAAGCTGTGACAGTGTGTTATTTATTGCTTACATCATTATCTACCTTACCTTGAGCACCAATTGAGCACTGGTGTATATCCGAGGGGGTAACATCAGCGGGTGGTAAGGGAGTTTGGTGGAATCAATACCCGAGTCGGAGAGTATGTAGCTTCGCTGAAAGCATGGTAACCACTTCGCGTTATTGGACAAGAAGTTGACATTTTCATTTTAACGTTCACAGGACTGATCCCAAGTTCGACCCTCCATTCGGCCATACACTTCCAAGATGTGTTGCTATTCATGACCTTTTCGAATGGGTCTTTCCATGAGCTGTAAGTCGTTTGATCCTGACGCCGATGGTGTGGGTCCACGTTGACGAGGTCATTCACGGCTTGGACGCACCACGGGGAGAGAGCGAGCTATGTATGATATATTAGCTTGCAAAACAATACTCTAATGACAACACGTACCGCGTGCAAAATGTGTCGGGAGGAGCCCCCGCGAACTGGTGTGGCGTTGAGACCCGACCATATAATGAAAACATGTAAAAGTGTACAACAAAGTGATCCAGAATGCACACTGGCGTATGAAGGGGGGACGAGCCTAGCATAATCAGCCAAAGGACGGAGGATTTGAGACCAAGAACAAACCTTCATACTGATAGCTGAGCACATATCTCCTTAACTTTCTCTACAACGCCTCTTGAACGATTCGCCCTTTCCGGTTGTATAACGTCATAGTCCCAGCGATCCATGGGTGCCACATCACTGAGAAGCGTGGGATTAGACGGGATGTATTCTGGCTGTAATACATGGGTCACTGGATCGCATTCGTAAGGCGGGGGACGGGTGCCGGGTGCCGGGGGCGGTGATGCCATGGAGGGTGGAAAAATTAAGGATTGCCTGTGATCCCTGAACCGGCGCCTCTTCTGCACATCGGGTTCGTCACGTTTCGGAGTGAGGCCGGAGGATTAATGAAGAAGACAGGGTGACGATTAACTTCCACTATGGGAACGGTAGTAACGACGTGGCGTCGATTACTTTCCTAAGTGTCCTGTAGGGCCGAGCTTTTGAACTGCGGCACAACTTGCGTATGGACCGTCAACGGAGAACAGAGTGTAGAGAAGTCGAGTAATTGAACCGGAGAAGACAGATTCGTCTGTACAGGAAGGATCACTGGACATGATAAAATTGAAGGACTGCTGTAAGAAATCAGGACATTGCGAGTTATTTCTGCTATTGTGGTATGTGATATAGAGGGGCGCTAGTGAATGTCTAAAAAATTTGGAGTGTGTCAGCATTGTAGGATAGCGAAGGGGAAGGGGACCCACGGATGGTATCATGGAGTATGCCGGTGAGGGAGTGTTGGAGTTTTCCGACTGACTTCTCGAACTTTTGCTTTCATAATCGTCAGTGCGCGTGGCTGGGACACAAGGTGAACGTACAAATATCCTTTTCTCGTTAAAGCGTGATGTTCGTCGATGTGGTTGATGATCAGATATGGAGGGTGTGGGGTGGCGAGTCGAGGTGCATGTAGAATTGAACTTAACAAAGGTAACCCCTGAAGAAAGATATTAATGTGTGTGGAGAGGAAGGTGAACTTGGCACATACCGGTTACGTCGTAGAAGGTGGGAGGAGTGATGAAATGTAGTGTGCATAAAATTTGAGTTTTCGCTGGTGTTCTAGTGTTGCCGTGATCATCGGCGATGGTTGTAGATGCACAGAACGGTACAACCGCAGCGGCAGCGCGTCAACACCGACGTGGCAAATCCGTCGAAATCTATGATTTGTCTGGGCTTTAGTCCAGCATCTTCCACAGCACAACATCGTCGTCACGGGTCGATTCTTCCAGGTCTCCAAAAACGTCAGCTGTAGAAATTGAACTTAACAACGGTAACCCCTGGGGGAAAATATTAATGTGTGTGGAGAGGAAGGTGAAAGGCACATACCAGTTACGTCGTAGGTGTGATGTAATGTGATGTGTATAAAACTCGAGTTTTCGGTGTTGTTCTAGTGTTGCCGTGATCGTTCGGCATGGTTGGAGATCCACGGAGCGGTACTAGATTGTATCTGGCTGCAGCGTCAACGCGTCAACACCGACGTAATGAATCCATCGAAATCCATGATTGTCGTGGCTTTCTTCAACCAGACAACACCGTCGTCACGGGTTAATTCTTTCAGGTCTCCAAAAACGTCCGCAAGACCATTTTTGGGAGTCGCA
>QMFE01000764.1:0-10187 GCA_003314665.1 Tricholoma sp. MG77
ATGTACGTGATCAAAGTTTTGAAGACTTCGTCAGGTCGCGGGTATGACGTATCGAAAATGCGTTTCAGTTCTTCGGCGTTGTTTGTTGTGTTCATGTATATATAGGGGGTCTGGCGAGCGTTTGGGACGCCTGCCTCGTATATATCAGCCAACCTCTTCAAAATACCCCGCCGCCCTAGCAAAAACCAATTTCGCTCCTCGGCAGTCGGTAATCTACTTGGGGAGTTTGTGGTCAACGGCAGGACTGTGGCAGAAGCGATGTAGCGGAGACGCCGACTGTCGTGAGCTTAAACGCTGCTACATTCATGGAGTATGTTATTTTCCGGGCATTCTGGTTTGGTTAACCAAAATTTTGTGTTCCTACAGGACAACGCTACATGCTCTGGTGAGCATTTGTCAGAAGTGGATGGAATAGATAGGTGAGTGGTTTTTGCGACTCATCTCGCCAAATTTCTCTCAACGGTTTCATACAGGGACCCCAATCGGGAGAACAGTATACTGAGTCGCCATCGAAGCGCCGCCTTTCAGGACTAGTACCCTCATCAACCCGCAGCAAACCACTTGACTCTTGATTCGGTTGTCGAATCTGAATGCTGGATGCGCTCTTATGGTGACGGTATGGAACTCGATTTCAAAACTCGATACTACGTAACGCAATGAGTAAGGCGGCGGTTACTTTATGTTCTGTTATTTTGCGCGGGCACTGATGCATAAATTCTTGTTTCCTTGTTTATGCAGGCTCGCGATACGCACAGCTCATCAAGTTAGGCGAAACGGCACAACCTCCAAAGACATACCCGTCATTCATCAACACAACACGTGAACCCCGCCGATGCAAGACTGTTTTCGACGGCTCGAGGAGCGGGAATGGATTGCCCATCAGCCATAGTTGTATGTTTGTGAGGTAAGGTCATTAGAACAACATTCAGGTGGCTTGGTTGACCACTTGAACGTACGTTCTCGCTTTTCCGTACTCGAGCTGAAGCGAGACCCTTCTTACTTCCATAGGTTAACGAAAGCGGTCATTCGCCGCCAGCTTTACTTGTCATACATCTTCCATCCGAGTCATTCCGGTGTTCTACTTTTAAATCCCAGGTCTGTTGTTCCCATCTTATTTGTCACCAGGATGGAATTCCCCAATTCTAGCTTGCCTTTCTAGTGCTTTCCTATTTCTGACCCAATCTCCACCTTTGACATATCTACTGTCCCCGCTTCAACAATAGCTCACCAGCGGGTGATATCTCGTGGTTAATCTATAATTTTTATTCCAGCCTCCATGCATGATCGCGTCTGAATGGTCGAAGTCCGTCCTTTGAGTAAAGGCATGGCATAGCAGGGTCCGTTCATTTTGTTCTATCTCACTTTTTGTGTGTATTAAGTACCCTAGCTACTGAAATTTCTAGGCTAATCAAACGATTGATGTGTTGATGCACCCTAGTTTTCCGCAACAGATACCAGGCGTAATAGATGTTCTACCAACTCAACAACGGACCGCACGGAATCAACGTCATGCATAGAGTAAAGGGATGTTTTATTAGTCTGGGACCGGGGTGAAGTCACAACGTCTTCCGATTCAAGCTGTGTGCGTGCCCAGTCCATAGTGCGTGCTGTCAATTCTCCCCCACACTGACATTTCACCCAAGCAAGTCTGGCCAGTCCTGTTTTCTTTTCTGCACCATCATCCCCTCTCCAATTTGATAACTGGTCATCTCTTAGATGACATAGCTGCCGCTACCTTTGGCTCGACTCGGACCCTCCCTCGAGGAAGCGGCGGAGCGAAAGGTGTCGGAAGGTTTCTAATATCTATCCCGATGCTTCAATATCGTCAAACTGGTTCTCACCCACCCGAGTACTGTATCACCCGTGTGGTGTATCAAGGCACTTCGTTCGAGCGTGGAGACAAGGAGTATATGCTGTTCAATTTCCCCGGTGCTACATACCTAACAAAACCTATAGTAAAAGAGAGAAGACATAGAGCGAAAGTGGATACGTACTAATGATGGTGGCAGCTAGTATGTACACTACATGGTAAGCTGGAGTACGAGCATTCCTTGAAGCATGCTCCTTTCAACCTTCCACATTACGACGCGTTATTTCAATATATACCTGAATGTGTTGCTCCGGCGAGTAGCCTTCGGGTCACTCCCCTCATTATCGATTATCAGTAATGTCTGGGCAATATGGCTGGCCCGCATCATCATCACCCTCAACTCCAAGAAAACAAGAAAACAAGATCGTATCCGACTCTTTTGACACCACAGCTTCTACCAGCGCACCATCACCGATCATCTTCAAGTTCAAAGCTCGAAAGGTCTCGAGCGCTCTGCTCGAATGACTTGGATATTCTCCCCGTCCACAAAACTGGGTCCTTCACTGTCGCCGGCGGCCTCAAAGCCTCCCTAAACCTGCGCATATACTCACACAAAAAACTAGGCATGCATTTATGTGTATCTAGTCAATCACCATCATACCCGAACTGGAATCGTCCCGATTCATCCGAATATCAGGCGCACCGGTTCGTAGTTTTGACGCATATACTTGGCTTCGAAAGTATTAACAATGCTCTCAGACCCTAGAGCCATTAGGATGCGAGCTTGCAAGATGGGTCGCTTGCTGAAGTGCGTCTACCGTGTCCGATACAAAGTGGCTGGATGCTACAAGCATCGAATGGACGAAGGAGCAGGTGGATACAGCATATGAGGTGTGTGAATTTGGAACAGTGACATCCCAGTCGTACGTCGTTTTTTCTTCTCTTCGTGCTTCTGCGCTGACGATGCCTTGATAGACAAAGCGCAAAATCCGATCAATACTCGATGTGCGCTATATGTGACAATACTATCATGATAATCGTCTTCTACGACTCCTCCAGCCCGCCATGCATCAAGGGCGATCATTGCCGTGTCGTATTCATGGAACCATAACTCGTGTCAAGATGATACCAATATCTTTTCCAGCTGAATTCAAAACGATAGGCCCCTCATGAAAAATTACACACATTGCGGATCTTGAATTCTGGTGATCTCATACCCTTTTTCAGCTACACGAGAGGTCCGGCGGAAAGTGGCAGCATAATATGGTACAATTTTTGATGAAATGCTGGGTGACTTCCCATAGCGCTAACTTGATTTTCTAACTCCAAATCTTAATTTTCGGACTTTCAATTCGGTGGCAACGTGTTTAGAGTTTGGAGTTGGAAAACCATAACAAAAAGACCATTCACCAGTTTCTAAATACATTCCAGACCCATAAATGGTAATACTTGTATAATTCGTTACAATCTTGTGGTGTCCTGAGCTGATGAACGATGCTGTAAGATTTAATAATCCCTGTTGATGTTGTTGGTTTGACCTCGAGAGATTTGGTAATGATTTGGCGCATTGTGCGTTGTCAGATAACTTAAGTCCCAAGACCAGGCTGCAGGGAGCGCAGGGGAGTGGGAGAAGAGGGGAGGAGTTAAGGGAATGGGTGGAATGAAGGCCCCTGCTGAGGACGATGCTTGCGGGGTGGGGGACAGAGGTGAGGGACGCAGTGGGCATGCGTCAGGTCCATCACAACAGAATTGCCTTTTTTGTAATCAAGTGGTGTTTTGGAGTTTGGAAGGGGGGTACGGACCCTCCTTTCAAATTTAAGGTTTGAAGAGCTCTTGAATTGATGGGACATGAGATTTTCGGGCTTTTTTGCGGTCAGCATCTCGGCGCAGACCCTTAGCAACATGAATTTGGAGTTAGAGAATCAAGTTAGCGTTATGGGAAGTCATCCGCTCTCTGGGGATCAAAAACTTGACCCCTGCAATGTGTGTGATTTTTCAGGAGGGGCCTATCGTTTTGAATTCAGCTGTCATAGACCATTTTACATCCTTATTTACATTTCATCCACACAATCAGAAATGTCGTGTGTATGAAATCTGGGAAGGCGCTTGCCAATTACTCTGTCAAATATCGGTTCTAACCTTGTCTCGGACGTATCCCTAATTGTTCACCCCCAGGCCCAAAGCCCCACAGAGTCTGGAATCCTAGTTGTGAGTTTTTTATTTCTGGGGTCTGGTGGTTCTATTCCTCCATTCTTGGACTGACAGCGTGTATGTACAGTATTAGCATATGAAACACCAAATGGATATATTTGAAGCAGACAAGGTCGCCCAGTACACCTGACACCAGTCAATCCGAGTCATGGTTGATGTACATTTCCCTTCTCCCACCGACTCTAGGTAGCTCCAGGTACCTTAGAGGTTGCGCATTGGCATCAAACACCAAACAAAATGCCTAAAGTCCATGGCAAGCTCAATACGCACTGCACCCTCTCTTTAACTTAACCGGCTGCATGACACTAGGCTCAGCCTTCCATTTTTCCTGTCGGCTGAAATTGGAAAAAAATGTGGGGTAAATAACGGTATGTAATACAATAAACACACATTTGGATTGCATATTGAAGCATTGTTAGCGTGGAACACATTCTGATGCTTCGATCAGAACATCGTACAAATTCAAACTGTGCCCCATCATGGACCCGCGGCTGTGGGGGGCGGATTTCACTACTGGGCGAACTTTGACTACAGCTCCTCAGCAAACTAATGGCCAGTGATGAGCGGTTATCATTAACAGAGGACCTTCAATGTGTGCATAAACTGCTACTAGCAGACCAAGTGTCGCGGAGGCGCTATTCACATCCAAAGTGAATTATGTACATTATTGATCATCTCGGTCCGGAAAGATGCGACAGACCGAATAACGAGCGATCTATGTACAGTCAACTCCCTCATAACCCATACCCCCTTGGTGGACACTCCAGGCTATGGGTTATGAGGGAGTATGGGGTTTGAGGATGGTGCTAAAAATAGGTCCGAAAAATCCGAAAAAAAATCAGGAAAAAATCAGGTATGCATTTTTGAAGTATGTAGGCCGTTTCTGGTGCCAACTCTAGAGTAGAACTATGTACAGCTATAATGTAAACTATATACAGATAAAGTAACTTCAGTCAGCAATTCAGGATAATCAACGGAATATGCATGTCACCTGCCAAAGCAGTTGCAATAGGCAATGAATTGACTACCCATGCGTAAGGGTGACTCCAAATACAATTATCTGTATTGGCGTACTGTTTTTCTCATGAGCCCAACTGCCTGCACTTACATATCCAATTATGACTGAGTGTGAATGGCCACTTCACGTTAGGGACCTGGCCATGGTCTGTCTTCAGTGAGGCAAACAAATCCGGATTTTGCCACTCCAAGGCATTCTGTGGGCCGAGGATAGTAGCACCTGGGGCACCTTGAATTGGCTGGGAGATCATTTCAGAAATGGATTTTCAAATCTGACAACACCCTTTTGTGTCTCATCAAGTCTCATTGTCAAGCCAATTCTCATCAAGTGATGATATTGACTTCTTCTCATGCAGCTGAGCCTGGAGCTTCTCTTTCCTGACTTTAACCTGAGCCTGCAAGATTTTCAGCCCCTTTTTCAGGACCTCAAGAGGCCTTAATGGCATGGGTAGCTGGGATTTGAGTATTGAGGGAGTAAATTATATGTTTGTGGTGCATCAGAGTTTACACGACCAACTGCACTAGTATATATATGGTAATAAAATGTATGGATTTTGCCTTGGAACAGGTATGGGTTATGGGGTATTAGGGAGTATGGGTTATGGGTTCAAATTCCCCACCTACCAACTTGGTGGATCAAAAAATCTATGGGTTATGGGAGAGTATGGGTTATCAGGGCTATGGGTTATGAGGGAGTCGACTGTACCATTTTACCATGACATACGGTATGTTAAATGCCATTAACCCTTGATTTTTGGACAACTCCAATTCGAATGTGCTCGGTGACCATGATGGGATTTCCAACATAAGTAAATCCAATAATGTTTTCTGATCTTCTACCATACCAACATTCTAAGTAGAGAGACTCATAATGACATAAAAGGGAGTCGGCGAACTTGTCAAACCCCCATCCCCAAGCCCATTTCAAGTGAGTTAGTTAGTCTACCATCTATTTACATCTCCTTCACGAGCCGTTCAGAGGATCCCTACAACCATGTTCTCCAAAGTCATTGTACTCTTGGTCTCCATTGGCGCTGTTGCCATGCAAATTGTATCGGGGGGTGTCTACAAAATCACCAGCCTCAAAAGTGGGGGTGAACTTTGCATTCTCAAACCTGGAGACCCAATCACCGTTTCTAACACTCATGACGACGTTGGTCCGTATGCATTGGTGAGTATAAGTCATTGATGTGTGAATATACAAGATGAATGACTGCTTCTTGTACTAGTGGTTAGTCTTTGAGAGCATGGATTCTAGGTACATCATCAGCAATGTCGGCGTGAATATCGACAATAATCCAGACACCTGGGCGGCAGTCAAGGTGAGTCTATCCCAATGTCCTCCTATACACTGTCTTATACAACCGCACGTCCACAGGAGCCTAAGCAAGGTGAAACTGTTATTACTAGCCGTAACCTTACTGCATGGGCTATCAACCCCTCAGACCCAGGTATGTACATATGTGATATGTAAAGGGCAGTTTTTCATCAATGTGGACATAATTTTAATACCTTCATATGAAGATTAAGATGCCATTTGATGACTTACTCTGGACCCTTAAAAGTCCTGCTCCATCTGGTGGACCAGTATGTGATTTTACCTTGCAGCTGGATGGTTTATTGGCACACTAACATTGATGTTTTTCATCACAGATTCAACTTTGGGGCTCAGACAGAAGTGCTGAACAGAGGTGGGTATTCACCGAGACTCAATGGCCCCCCAGTCAACAGTAGTCGGAGGGACTGGACAGGCAGTGAGTGTCATTGTTGTAAATAGAAAGTGTAACCTACAAAATGAAAGAAACTTGTGAGTAATTGAAAAAGAAGTAAAAATACACTTACTTATCTTGTTGCAAGGAGCTCCACACCCCAAGAGGGCTCCATTGTTGATGATGGCTAAACAGATATGTGTCACACATGCAACACCATGACACCACAGTAATGGGTCACAGTAATAAGTGGGTCAGCAATTTCTAACACTGTGCCTGTACCTACAGACCCCATGACCTGAATACCATGGTTTTCACTGTACTTGTGTTATTCCCTACTGATGTCCAACCACTATTCTGACACATCACCTTGGTGCTGACTTTTTGAAATATGTTGCACTTAGTATCTCTGCTCAGTACATTGTACATCTATACCATCTGTTCAGATAGTCCAACAGTTTTGAGAGTTCAAATTCTGGTCAGCCTTGTGAATTTTGCCAACACTAGCATCTTTTACATTGCATTGTTGTGCAGTATATAAGAATTGTAGATATTGCAGACATTTTAGATATTTTAAGACCTTATCTAGCCTTACCCCAGTCAGCCCAATTCCCAGATGATCATATAGTTATATGGAGTCCACTGGGAATCTATGTAGACTTGCCAACTACATGATCTTGATGTGTAGTCTACTTGTACTCCCACTCCACTCTATGTAGACTTGCAGTGGACTCCCTGTAGTCTACATAGAGTCTACATAGACATGTGGGGGAGTGTAAAGCCCTTGAAATTTCTAATAAATTCCAATCAGAATCCTAAGATTGTCCTAGGAATTTGGGTTGGAATTTACTAAAAGTTTACTCAGACTCAGAATGCCAGATTGGCAGGACACTCACTGAAAGAAAATCCTAGTAAATTTCAATCAGAATCCTAAGACTGTCCTAGGAATTCCGTGGATTCTGATCAGTAAGTGGTGTTATGGCTCCATTGTCTTGTTGCAGGTTTATTTTTGGAAGTGAGGAGAAGACAAGCAATGTGAGGTTGTCATTATCAGTTAGCCTAGATAAGAGAGATCATTGAACCATTGATATATGTAAGTCTGGCCCCACAGACTTATGACATTATGACAAGTTAACTCACCTACACTGCTGACACACTCCCCCAGTGCCGACACAGTGACACACATTGCCAACACAATCACCCTCACTGCCAACACAGCCACCTACAGTGCAGAAACTGCTCACCAACCCCAGACACACCAATGTCTACATTACAGTGAACCAGTTCACTCACCAACACACTTCCCTGGTGCCAACACAACCACACACATCACCAATATACAGCCATTGGCAACAGCACAGCCACACACAGTGCAGAAACACTCACACCAACATCAGACACACACATGTCTGTGTTATGGCAAATTATGATCAACACACCTCACAACATCCCATGGCACCACAACCACTGCCACTGGTGACACATGCCCATTCCTCATTGCTGCACCACTGCTGGCACAGCCACTGGCAATGACACCAGCAGCAACATGCCACCAATGCACATACCAGCAACAGCCCCGCATCCATATCACCTTCTGAAACACCCATCAGTGCTGACATTACACTGCTGATACAGGCCTTTCTATTATGTGACCACACCCAATGTGACCTTCCTAAATCACACACTATGCTTGATGTGGCCTTCTTTTATTACATGGCCATATTTCTTATATATCACCTACCTTCATTTTCATTCCCACTTCTGTGCAACAAAGATAACTTGATCCTTTCTTTCCAGTCCACCTTAAATCTAGTGTAGGCTGCCAAACTCGGCATCCTTCCAATACAGTAATTGTCAGGGGATCATGCAATGAGGTCTACAACCACCTAGCACATTCTTCAAACATCTACAAAGCCTTCAACAATTCTTCAATCTAGTGTTGCCACTGGCTCAGCCGAGGTTTTTCAATAAATTGGCTATAGCATGCCAAATAAAATTTCTAAAATCACCAGAATATTTGACCATATGGACGAATCCATAAGCCGAGGGGTCTTCTGCCAACATTAGTTGATCTAATCACCTGTTCCTGACTTATTTGATCAGCTTTGATTCCAAGCTGAGCCATCAAGCCAAAATTTGTTTATTGAATAACTCTAGGAAAAGAGATCAGATTAACTAATCATGGCAGAGGACCCCTTGGCTTATTGACTCGTCCATCTGGTCAAATATTCCGGTGATTTTAGAAAAATTATGTGGCATGCTATAGCCAATTTATTGAAAAACCTTAGCTGAGCCAGTGGCAACACTACTTCAATCAATGTCAAAGCCTTTTGATAACTTGTTGATCATTGTTGAAGCTCCTTGATCACTTCTGAAACCCATCAATGCTCCTTGGTACCATTCAGACACCTTGTGGGACTCACTAGACACACAGGGACCAAGTTAGAAGGCCCTTTGATGTGTCCCTGAATGACAGATCAACTACTCACTCCCAAGGCTTGCTTCCACATTGGGACTGGATTATTTTACTTTGTCACATGGTTTCTGCTATATAGTCACACCCTTTGCAGGGGAACACCTTAGACTTTTCTGTTTGGTTTTCCCTTGCAAGGTATGTAGATAGTCCTAGTTTAGTTTTAACTTTGGTTTTCTCTGGCAAAAATTGCACTCTTAGCATTGATCATAAGGTTGCCCTTATGGTAATAGACATACCTTTTAAGATATAAAAGCCCACCAGTGACAAGAAAATGGTTGAAAATGGAAACAAGAGACCATCAAAGTGGGTGGGCAACAAAAGGAATGTTGACATGGGGAAAGTGAGTAAAAGCAATGGAAAAGTGTGGGTGATAAGCTGATCATCACTGTGACATTCTACTTTTGACTGGCTTAGCCACTCAGACAGAGCCACTCAGAGCCACCCAGTTTGAAGGCCAAGCCAGCTGTAGCCAAGGGGTGATTAACTGGCTCAGCTTGCCCAAAATAGCAGCTTGCCCTGATGGGTTGCAGCTCTGAGCCAGGCCATTGGCATCACTACCCATCAGTACTTGTGACACTGTTAAAACAAGTTTGGTGTGCCACAGGTATGGGATTCTGGCAACCATAACCATATCTGTCAAACCTGCCAGCTACTTACCACAGGTTTACCCATACATGTGCTACACCCTAACTGTGTTCTACTCTAATGTGAAATTCAGTAGGTGTGTTCTTCCTCAAGAAACATCTTTGTATTGCATTCATGTAAACATGCAGAACAAGTATTCAATGAGTATGAACATGATGTAAAGAAAGTATACAGCATGTGGTTCAGCTAACTTACAAACATCTAATTCAATGACAAGCTAATGGAAGACTCCTTGTATACTATTAAATTCCAACATGTATATATGGAACCCAAGAGAAAAATGATGCTGTTCCCACAGACTCATCACGGAGTCTCCTTA
>QMFE01000775.1:0-10890 GCA_003314665.1 Tricholoma sp. MG77
ACTTTTCTACTTGGAACAGATTATTTTCTACTCAAAACAGATTACTTTTCTACTCAAAACAGATTACTTTCTACTTGATTCCCTCACCTCAGTGGCTGAAATACTGGATGATTTTCCACATCCATGGGTCTCACAGTGTATGCGTGCCCATGTGGAACGAATGCAGAACACAGCGAGGGAAAGCCGAGGCTGGCAACCACCAAAGCAAGACAGCGGCAGCGGAAAACAGCGGAAAACATTGTGACCAGGGAACTTGATTGGAAGCAAAAAAATTGTGACCCCAGGGATTTGGCAGAGGAGGACAAATCGGAGAGAGCAGAGGACAACGAATTGGAAATGGAAATGCCAGTGACAACGAAGGCCCCGGGAAGCTCCTGCGAAGGTTTGTCCGGAAAAGTAGGTTAAAACGGCCCTCAAATATGCAAAGATTGGGGCTCAAATATGCCAGAGTGGACAGGGATGTCACGCTGTAATGGTGTGTGACACTGCCAAAATGCGTGATGCGTTCTCTAAAATTTCTTCAAATGGGGCCAAGTGGTGCCAATTCGGTACAAATATGGGCCGGGATCCTGTTTACAAGCAGATTCAAAGCATTTTAAAAAAAATTCTCGTGTTGGCAGAAACCACCACCCAATAGGCCTCAAATATGCAAAATCCGGACAAAGATTTCACTCAAATTGCCTCAAATATGCAAAGTCCGGACAAAGATAGGTCGATTTTTGGGCCCTAAAATATGCTAAAACCCGGACAAACCTTTGGGGGAGCTTCCCAGGGCCTGACGATGAGTGTGACAAGGCGAAGTGGCTGTGCTGATTCGATCGGCGACACAGGTCACTGAGGTCACCGGGTCACGACGAATCTGCTATAGAACACGGAACACAAAGTGTCAAGGTTTGTAAGCATTTTCTTTTTCGGATGTCAAAGTGGGGGAGATCATCCGATGACGCTTTGCTGAACTGAACGTCATCCTCCTCGCCATTGAGTTCCTGGCGCACCGCCTAGCTAATGCAATGCACATACACTGCATAGTTCAGTCCTACGAACTGTATACATCAAATGGTATTCTCCATTCTGTCATCTTAGTGCTCAATCTCGATTCCATAACGTGTCTCAGGATAGGTGCAGTCTTTCCTCCCATCTTTTCGAGTCGCGTTTGTTCTGATTAGTTCAGGTTATACATCAATATCCACAGATTGGCTGTCAGGCCTGAAGACCTCTACCATACCCTGCTGCCACCACAAGTCCATCCAACATGGTATGATCCCTCTTTTCTTCCTATCCTATCAATTCCTCTACTCATTCTCTATGCTGTCATCTCAGATTCTCAGTGCTCGATCTCGGTTCCATTACATGTTTCAGAAGGGGTATAGTCCCTCGAGTCGCATGGGAGTTGATTAGTGATACTCGCCAGGCTATTCCCCCGTACTCACCCCAATACCAGACACAGAAAGACATATTCAGGTGGGCTGGGTTCGACTATGCAGTACGAGACAGGTCGTCCATCTTGGCCTCATACGTTTTCCTCCCTCTTACTCGCAGTGCGTTTTAACTTACCGTTTTTACAGCAAGGGATGGAACCTACAGGGGAGCAACGACATTCTGTAACATGGGTTAACATGGGCTGGGTACGATGGTATGGAGGGTGAACTGGTTTCTCCAATGAGTTTATCATCATACGACACCCATTTTAGCATGGTATGCTCTTTTTCCTCTTACTTACGATATATCTCAACCTTCCATTTTTTACAAGGGGGACACCTGTTTGGATGTCTGATATGCCGCTATTGCAGACTCAGAGTGGGTACGAACCTTATCAAGTTGCAACCCCTGACATTGCCTTCGTCATCATGGGCTCTACTATCTACTAGTAACGCAGGTTAGCCCTGGTAGTTTCTCTCTTGTTCATCATCCTTGATGACGCCTGCATACATTGACAGAAAATTTATAGCTATGGGCTCAATGGAGTTATTCAACATGGCCCCGAACCACGTGTTGGAGTAATCGAGGGGGGAAATTTCGTGTTGTGAGCAGGGAATTGAGGCTTTGCTGGAGGGTAGGTCTCTTACCACCCGGTCTTATCTTGCACAACGAAACACACAATCCTCACCCTTCCTCCAGCCACAGCTGATATCATCATTGAATTGACGAACCCCTCTCACACCTTCAGCGACATCCTTAACCCCTCTACTATGTTCCTCTCCACTCCGTCCTTATCTTAATAAATGACCCACCAGCCAACGTTGTTTGGCCTCTAGCCTCTCCTCCATCACACCTGGCCCTTTTCTTCCCTGTCTATTTTTCCATTGCCCTATCGCACTCCATCCTTCCTCTACATCAGGTGGCACCTCGCCTCTGTGGGACTAGCTCCAACACAAATCCAGCATCCCACACTATACAGGAAACCCCAGCAAACACACTCTTGGAACGCACGACTGCGGTGGGCAAGGAAGGGCAGTCAATGCTGGTTTAGATCAGGAAAACTACCTCACAAGCACCGATAAACAATGTAGGTCCCTTTCGTCTTCCTCATCGTCTGGTTATCTAACGTTTTGTCTGCAGATTACACCCTTTTGCGGGACACTGATCAACCTATTGATTACCATTGCCACTTGACCTCGAACCCACAAAAAACAACCAAGCCGACCTCCGCATCTGGCTCACGCAACCCGCAGTCTGTCACCCATCCGTTCACGGTCAAAATTCATCGGTGAACAGAGTATATTTGTATATTTGTCCTTATTTTCTTGCGTTCTCCAAGCTTTCACCGGAGTAATCACCTCTCATCAACCGCCGATGCAACCACTCGTTGGGTGTCATCTGACACATATACTGGCTCTACTACATCCTTTACGTGTTTTGGGGCCTGTCCTCTCATCTAAGCCCATCACCAACTCGATTCCACCATCAAGCTGGCCGATTTCTCAGAATGACTCATTCTGCATCCTATTCCATCTCCAGCTCCTCGAACGCATGTCAGGCACTTTCCCAAAACCCTTCAAAATAGTCCTACGACCCGTCGATGATGTTCGATTGCCGGACGTCGCCGTTATCCTTGCTAGGTGAGCCACAAATGCCTGAAATGGCACATTACCCGACAACAGTGGGTCCTTCCTCATTTTTTCTCTCAACTCCATGTTCTGATTCACAGCACGGAACCACAGGCCTAAACATAGGTTACACCAGCTGTGGAAGAGGAATGTGAGTCCCAATGGTTCGTCGAACCAGGTTGTCCTGTCACAGCAAACGGAGTGAGTGTAAACGGGGGAAACACATCGAGAACGCGTGAAATACGTCGTAGGTAGAGAAATTGAATGGGACAGAGATTTTCCTTACAAAACAGAAACTAAGAGAAAAGTCGTTGGGAATGGGCGCGTTCGTGGAAAGGACGTTGCGATCGTATCCGATAAGGATCAGAATGCGTGAGAAAACAATGAAAAAGAGTCAACGAGAGGGAAAGTCGAGCCTGATGGTGCTCGATAAGAGGGTTGCTCGTTGGTGTGGCCCAGATATCAAAACACCCAAGTACGAGAATGGAAATAACTTTGAAAATGGGCCGTGTTGCCCCATAACTGTAGAAACTAAGAACTTATCAGGAAATCACGCTCGTGGGGGTGGCAGTCTTGAGGGAACTTGAGTCGTTGTGAGGGAGTCTTACAGAAACCGAGAAAGTGGGGGAAACAAAGGATTTTTTTCATTCGACAGGTGGGAGGACACCTTTTATACAAAGAAGTGTTGGGGAAACTACAAACATGTGACTGCGCGTGTACTCTTGCACCAATCACAACGAGCAAAATGAAAATTAAATTAAAGAAGAGGCGGAAGTGGATGGATTGGGAAATGAAGATAAAAATAGGAATATGTTGACATCGAAGGGTAAGCCCCAGTGAAAACCCCCTCCGCACTGAACTGCGGTAACCACTTGGATCTGAGTGGAGCTGAACACTGCTGTATTTGCGCAGTTTAAATCTGAGTTGTTTGCCAACTTTCAACACTGTTGTAAATCGATCGTCGAGTTCAAGACAGCACAATGCCTGAGCAGAAGGTGCTGTGTCCCTGCCCCAAATGCAATGGTAGTTTGGTAACTAAACGTACTGTGTGAAATCATGCATCCCGTATCTCTAAGCCTTCTTCAAATGTCATTCCATTCTCCGAGTGGGCAGCACAAACAAAGACACATCCAGCTTGCAAGGACATGGATGGAAAAAGTTCAGATAGTAACAGCACTTCTGGGGCTAGTGAAAATATGAGTAGGCCAACTAAGAGGCCTTGTCATCTAGTATGTTCAAGTTCCCACACACAGGCCTTAATTGCATCATCTTTCATGATCTCACTGCAATTGTGACAAACATTAATTATACACTTATAGGATAGTTCAGAACATCCTTTTCAGGCTGCATCTGCAGCAGGGCCATCTAGTTCCCATCGAAATAGTCAGCAATATGATGGCCCAGATGATAATGCTAACGTCAGCAGTGATATGGCTGTGGATGGCAATCGAGATGGTGCTGGTTCCAATGACCAAGGTGGTGTAGGTGACAATGAATTGGATACTGGACCAGACTCAGGTAGTGTGGGAGAACAGGAGGCACTTGAACACTGTGCGGCTGCTCGTGCTGAAGAACTGCGTCTCCGTGCTGCTATCCTTGCAGCGCTTAGTGAGCATCCACCATCGCCACCTGGAGACTCTGCAGCCGAGGAGGACAAAATTCCAGATACTGTTTCTCAAATTGAGAACGTCAGAATCACCCAGCAGTTCATCCAGGAGATCCGTTCGGCTACCTTGGACAATGGTGGATTAGATCCATCCATTGTTGAGCGTCTTCGAAATCCAGAAGAAGGACTGGTTGATATATCTGATCCTGATGTTCGACTATCTCTTGACCCCTACTTGGCTGTCACCAATGCATCTGAGGCGACATATAAAGGCTGCCGTGATGCTATTCTTCACTGTTACCCAGACTCTGCAGTTCTCTCCTACTACTCTGTGAAAAAACTAGTTTCAGATATCAGTGGAGTTGTATCGGTGTCTGATGACATGTGTATCAATTCCTGCCATGCATTTACTGGTCCTTTTGCACATCTGGATTCTTGTAGCATTTGTGGAGAGCGGCGGTATGATCCACATCAGCTATTGCTCGGAAAGAATGTACCATGCCAAAAGCAGTGTACAATTCTTCTTGGCCCACAACTCCAGGCTTGCCATCAATCCGAGCAGGGTTCTTCTGATATGTCGTACCTAGGGCAGAAAATGGCCGAAGTTTTCCAGATGCTTGATTCTTTACCAGATGGCAGGGATTTCAAGTATGATGACTCTTTCTGTGGTGGTGAATTCATTGCTATGAATGAGACAATCACCCTCACTATAAACCACACAATTGTTGCCCTGTCTCTTGACGGTGCCCAACTCTACCAGAACAAAAAATCTGACACATGGATTGCTATTTGGATGTTACATAATCTCTGTCCAGATCGGCGTTACAAGAAACGATGTGTACTTCCATGTACAACTATCCCAGGTCCTAATAAACCTAAGATCATCGACTCCTACCTTTTCCGAGCCCTCCACCACTTATCAGCACTCCAGCGTGAAAACAACGGAAGAGGCTTACGAGTATGGGATGCAGCTTCACAATTGGTAGTCGAATCCCGGATTCTTTTTTCTTTGGGTATGGCAGATGCACCAGGACTGACAGAAATGGATGGGAGAGTAGGCCACCACAGTGCACAAGGTTGTTGATTAGGCTGCGACATGAAGGGAAGACACAAGCCATCAAGCGGACATTACTATGCTGCCCACTTGAAACCAAATCATTACACCATTGCAGATTGCAATCATCCTGACATCGACATTCACAATCTCAGTTCTATTTCCACCGAGCACTATCAGGCCTAGCTAGCCAAACTCATCGCATCTACTGACCAAAGTGACTACGAGAAAAACCGAAAGGAAACAGGGATAAGCAAACCAAGCATCTTCAGTGCGCTTGTTGAACAGTTCACATTTCCTGTGCCGTGATGCTTTTCTCTTGATCTTATGCATCTTCTATTTATTAACCTGGGTGAATTGCTGATACCACTGTGGCAGGGAACGATAAAATGTGACCCCAGTGATGATAAATCAACATGGGATTGGGTGAAGCTTGTGGACGACGTGTGGGTAGACCATGGAAAACTCGTTGCAGATGCAACCCCATACTTTCCATCTTCCTTCCACAAGCCACCACACAATCCAGCCGAGAAAATTTCTAGTGGTTATAAAGCTACTGAATATTTTCTCTATCTGTTCGGCCTTGGTCCTGCCTTCTTTCGTACAATCCTCCCGCGAAAATACTGGAGAAATTTCTGCAAGCTTGTGCATGGGGTTCGCATCATAATTAAGAGATGTATCAGAGGAAGACAACTCCAAGAGGCCCATTCATACCTCATGCAGTTTGTCGAAGAATTCAAAAACTTATACTACCAGAGACGTGTTGACCGTCTTCATTTTTGCCATCTATGTCTACATGCTCCTCTCCATGCTGCTTCTGAGGTTCCTCGAGTTGGACCTGGAGCTTACTCAACTCAATTTACTATGGAGTGCACGGTAGGCGACCTTGGTCAAGAAATCAGGCAACCTTCAAATCCCTTTGCAAATCTTGCCCAGCGTGCTTTGCAATGCTCACAGATCAACACACTGAAGACAATGTGTCCGGAACTAGATCCATGTGCTCCATTTCTTCCTAGATTCTCCCAGGATGTTGGAAATGGCTATGTGTTTCTGTGACCACGAGACAGATATCCAAGACAAACATCAGGCCCAGAATTTGATGCTCTCCATCTTTCTGGTTGTATGTCCAAGATAAGACGATGGGGCTGCTTGCGCCTACCTAATGGTCAGATTTCACAGAGCCTTTGGAATGAAAAGAACAAATCTCGTCAAAATATTCGAATAACACGGAATGTCATGGTAAGCTTGCAAAATCAGATTTTTTTACACTTCCTTGATGTGATGTTTTGCAGATACAGCTCAACAGGCAAATTTAATATGCAGAAGTGCAGTTCTATTTCTTGAAATTTGCTGATAACTCTGAAGAATTGGTCCCTTGTGCATTGGTGTCGGTTTACTCATGGCCAATTCAAGAGCTTCTGGAAGAGTCATATAACGAACTCTGGGCATGTGATTACAAGGGCACAAATAACCTCCAAGTCATCGAGACGTCCTCTATTCTCTCTGTTGTATCCCTGCAGCCGCTGCCTCCATTACCTGGTGAGCCTGACAATCGTTGGTTTGTCATTCATAAATCAGGGTTGGATGATGCTCAGTTGACTGGTTATGAGGAGCCCATGGATGATGGAATAGCTGGGAATGTTGGGGGAGATGACACTGATAGTGCAGCATTTACGTAGATAGGTAGCAGTGGGTTTCTTAAAAAACACGTCCAACTTGAATGCGATTTTGGCTAGTCACGTGCATTAATATCACAACTTCGTGACATTCAACATTTTGCCTCTTCTTGCTCACCACCACCATGAGCAACACCAACTGGTCTGACAGCGATCTTGATTCCTGCGAAAACTCCAGGTACTACAATCAGCATGGCTCATTTCAGAACACTGGGCCTGTCAGGCAAAACCACAATCTGACAACCGCAACATCAGAGATATGAGATGCTAGATCGAGCTATGTCTGTGCCACGTATTTATTAACTTTCACTATACTGACACACAAATGCTCTTTCTCATCAGATCAGTCAGACAGGTGGTCCCAATATGCACCCAGGTGCTGGGACTTCTCAAATGAGTGGGGGACATCATTCATGGGATATGTTTCTGGTACGTAGAATCTAATCTTCTGTTCACTTTATGTGACTTTGTTAACATTTTTAGGATCAGAAATCTTCACGTGATCCTTCCCCGACAACGTTCTCTACTGCAATTATAACCGCTCCACATGATACTTTACTTCGCCACGGAAATACAACATATACAAGGCTGAACGAGCTTTACATTCAAGCAAAATATGAACTAGAAGCACAGAAGTACGTATCTCTTGTTAATTATGCGCATATATATACTGAAATTTAATTGTACAGAAATATTAACCTGCAACTGAACAACATCATCAATACCCTTGCAAATTCAAGGCCCTCAATTCCTGCTGCTATTGCTTGTGCTCCTGCCTTGCAAGTCGAAACCAATTCTTTGACGATACCCAAGTGCCCAGATCCCTATGACACAGATGATTATCCCGATGTGTGTTGGCATGAAGATGATTGGATATTGCATGGAGAAAAGCAACGGAACGGCGGTAACACAGTTTCGAAACTAGACTTTTTAACAGATCATGATGGACAAACCCTATCTGAGAAACGTATCAAGGTTATCACAGACTCGGCTAGGCAAGCTTGGACGCAGTTGTATTACCACCGGCTGGAATTTGATTGTCGCAAACCGCTCAACCTTCCAATCGCCATCACAATATCGAAACTTGGGAAACTCGGCCTTCATAACCGCATTAAAGTACTGCTTAGCGTCCTCAACCTTCTTCTTCCATGATGTATCCTGATTGGTGTCAACATACACAGGATAAAGGGGGGCTCAATCATACGTTACAAAACTCAACCGTTCATTAGTGATTTACTATAATATTGAACAGGTGCGAGACCATCCAAGCGCAGCAGCGATGACGTGGCAGCATCCTCAAGTGGCCGAAGAAAGAAGATCAAAGTCAGGTCTGCTCCACCACCCAACACTGATATCATCGATCTTGAGAGCGACTCAACCACTACTCCCTCAAATGTCACGATGAACGCCTCTACATCAACTGCATTAAAAGCCGAGAGCGCGATACCATCCAATTCCATAGCGCAACATCTCCCTACATCGTCCACTACCCCATCTGCAGTATTGCCTTCTGAAACAACAACATCGCATTCCCCCTCTTTGTCAGCTATACCTCTCTCCTCTCCAACCCCTGCCCCCCCCACACCCTGCTCTACAGTAACACCAACATCTGCCAAACACCCGAGTCTGCCGCCACTCCTGCAGCTCAAGCTGGGGATGGTGCAATTGATTTGATCAGACAGGTTAATCTGAGTAGTATTGAAAGACCAGGTCCAGAGCATCGGTCTGAGCGCCATCGGCAGGTGTGTTTGTTTTAGTTGAAATGTCGCAAGTCTAACACTGCTGTCTCGTCACACAGATGAACCCGCTGTATATCTGCCCACCATGCGTATAGTGACTGTCACTGATCATAATTCATCTTATAGCACCGGCCTTGTCATCTGCAAACCATCGATTGAGGTCGCCACTATATCAATGACAACATCAGACAGTGATACATCGGCAAAGAAAACCAGTAAATCCATCAAAGCATCGAAAATGTCGCTAACCGTGCGGTATGTTTGCTCTATATCCTAAACTCATTACGTGCTAACGATGCGATGATTCCAAGAAACCTCTTCTTAATTGACTACCTCAAGGATCACTCGGTAACAGCAGAGGAGTATCGGGATGTGTGGAACGGCATTGATAAGGAGATCAAAGCAGTGCGTAAATGTGTTCATCGTGTTAGGTCCACCTCATAACATCTTGGAAAGAAATTTGAGGCACTCAGCACACAAGCAAGAGCAAAGTCTACTACAGCAACATGAACGATGTATGAATTTGGTTTGTGCGATATCCTGCCCACCTCAAGCGACTTCTAATCCCACATGCAGATGGAGATGTGTCGCTCTGGGTGACAGAGTTTTGAAGACTGGGCATTGGTGGTATGGGGTTAGTTTTAGGGTTGGAACGACAGTGAGCAGATGGATGCAGGGAAGTACAGAGGAGCATGGAGGAGCATGTATTCTATCTGCGTAATAAGTGTATTATAGCAACAATAATCAATCAGCATTGTTCAGTCATCCTCAGCACCATGCAGCTACAAGCAGGTATTAACCGAGGACTACTGAGGGTGAGTAATTTTCATGCAGATCTCACTCAGATGACTACAGATACTGTCAGCAAAAGGGAAAAAAACTGAAGCAGGCTGGACAGAACAGCGTAAAGCTGCGCTTCGGTAGTTCTCAGCTCAGCTCAGCATGGGTTTTCACTGGGGGTAAGCAGTTGTCGGCCCAGCGTCATCGAGTCCTCGTCTCTTGGCTTCAGTGTACAGGAATGGCTCGGGGAGTGATCCAGTCATCAGGGTGCTCTATTGACAGACGTTGCTCGGACCCACAACAAGCGTGGAGCACACCTGAGACGTGGCTCTCAATCCTACTCGTCCATACAATCAGCCCGTTGACTCGGATGTTGACTAGCCGTGGAAGTGGGAACGTGTCGAAATCTTGAACCTTGTGAGAGAATTTAAAGAATAAACAAAAACATTCAGAGAAAGGAAAATGAAACCAGACAATCCTTCGAGGCGAGTGCGAGATATTTGATGAAAATCTTGATGGCGTGTGACATGTGATAAGTTTGCGTGTTGGATGCATTGAGTGAAGTTGAGGGTCTTTGGACACATCGTAGACATCTACCTGTAGCTCAAAATCAACAAAAGAGAATGTTAGAAATTCTGTTACACGAGAAAGGTGAAAGATTGATAAAGTGTACGAAAACCTGGGGATGTGCAACCGTATCGGGGATCCCTTGGGAAATGCATCGGAATGGGAAAGTCGACAGGTGCGTCTACTTTCCCTTCCACACCGGCCACGGTACCTTGGCCACGCACTCCGAAATGGTAGGAAAGGAAAGGAAAGAGAAAAAAATACCTGCGGGCCCAGAGGACGTTGTCTCTCGAGCACCACCCCTTCCGTCCTTTCTGTAGCCGCTCCTGCAACCCCCGTTATTGTCGTCGCCGTCTCTGTCGTCACCCCTGCCTTCCCCCTGTCCAGTGGCAGGGGTGGGAGGATGTGTCGTCGGGTGTTG
>QMFE01000793.1:0-11916 GCA_003314665.1 Tricholoma sp. MG77
CCTCGCACTCGTCTCGGTCATCAATACTTCCTCATCCCCATGCCATTGCAAGTCCATGTGGTATTACCCCCTTGCTGAATGATCTGCACATCCAAATATGTTCCTGCATGTGTCCTCTTACTTATTCTGTACCATCACACTCACACTTTTATTATCCACCTTCCTATTTGCTTGTCGTGATTCTTTATTTAAGTACGGTTATCCAAGCTATGCCACTCCGCGCAAGGAGTGCTGCTCTTCCTATGTAGCTTAAATACAACATATCTAAGTTTCTTGTAACTCACTTGTTAATCAAAAATCGGCATTGAATACCAAATTCCCATTCTCATTAAGTCCATCTTCAGTCGCAACTTATGCGTGCTTCACTCGCATGTCTGTGCATGACTGCCACAGTCTCGCTCTGAAGTTATGGTCCACCCATAAGCTGAACAAGAGGCGCGACCCTATTTGGAAAGTGGTTGAAGCCAAGACCATGTGTTTTAGCATAGCTCCGCGTTTGCCCAACATCAGCTAAGTCATCAGTGCACGTTCTCGTGCTGTTTCCCAGTACCGCTGAGCTGTACCCGATCCTTCCTAATCCCCATCCTGCGGCATTCCCAGTTCGTAACACCAGGCCGTTAGTGTACACAACTGCTCATATGGTACCGTAGAATGTTCATGTCATGACATGAAACAGCCTAATGCCATAGGGGGTGTTGGTGATATACAATGAAGTCATTACAAGAAAGAAACAATTTCTAAGTGATCTAAGCTGCATGTGAGGTGCAGCACATTCAAACTCCACCTCAAATGACTTCATGAAATTATTTTCATCACCAAACATTGGTAGTAACTCATTTATACATTGTTGGCATAGTTTTGAGTCTTTACAACTTACTGAGTTTGAGTATTTTTGGGGTTTATATGTTCTTTCATACTAATAAAAATAACTATGAAAGAAAAACTACTATGTCCTCATTGTCCCCATTGTCTTGTCATCCCATTGTCTTGTCATTCCCATCATCTCATCTTCTCCACCATCCTGACATCCCCTTTCTCTCAACATCCCCATTGTGGTCTCCATTCCCTTCCTGTCATCATTCTCATCAGCACCCAATCTATCCTACAAGCAGTGGCTCATAGGCATGGGAGTGGGTGCTGGGTGCATGTCATTGTCGTGGAGGTGGTGATGGACCATTAGCACCCAATCCACTCTCCTTGTACACAATATTAGGTGTTCTTTGATTCTCACATTCCTCTGGTAGCAGCACTTTAATCCAAGTCCATGATAAACATAAGGGAGTTATTTTTGCAGTGTTCCCCAAACACCCTTGTATATATAACAGGTAGTGACATAAAGCAGTACTGCCATGGCACTGGCCATGTAGTATTCTGCTCTCACATGGGTGGTAAATTTCTAATAATCAGATAGTTGCAATGTTTAGATAACAGCTGGTGACATAAAAAAGTACTATCACTGCTGTGTATTCTGCTCTCACCCACTCAAAACTGACAACCTGCTTCCATCTCTCAGCCTGAGTTTGTCTACTGATTCTGATAGGCTAATGGACCACCCCCTTTGACAATGAAGAAGGAAACCATGACAACAAGGGCTGCCAATAACAGCCTCACCCCACCACCACTGTGCACAACTGCTCACAGGGTGGATACAGGGTGCTGAGGAGATGATGCAATGGGGAACCACTGTGACTTGATGAGGAAGGGTAGATGCAATGAGGGGATGTAGTGAGGGCTACCATGGCACAATGTAATGGGGGGAGCCTCCACAATGCGGCAAGGGCAACCCACTTTCTGCATGTGGCCATTTGCTTTACTTTTCCTTTTGTAGTTCTTTTTGTCATAGTACTGAAGGAATATATATATTTACTGCACTGCAAGTAATAACTTTAAAGACTATGCTATGAGGAGGTACCCACTTTAGTGACAAGGTCATGAAAATAATTTCATTAAGTCCTTTAAGGTGGAGTTTGAATGTGCTGAGCACTTGCCAGCACTGCTGAGGACCATGTAAATGCATTGTCACATCATTTTTGTTATTTTTGCTTTCCAGGGTGTTCACAGTAGCCATTTTTCACATCATTTTGCATTTCATTTTTTGGATCATTCTGACAATTCTTCTGCCAAACACCTGTAAATGATTGAAAAATGAAGCCAAAAATGAGCCAAAAATGGCTACCATGAACAATCCTATTAAATCAGCTGAGCCAATGGTCTAGAATCTAAACTGAATGTGATCAGCTCAGCCTCAGATACTTCAATTCCTTTACCTGGCATTGAGGATCACAAAGCTCTCTGGAGTCTCTATTGTCATCAACCACACTGTCAAAACACATTTATGTGAGAACTTGAAGGACTTGCAGAATCCATCCCTGGAGGCTAAAATCAACATGGATGATCTCTGGGACTTCCACTAAGTTACATACATAACAAATACAATATGAGACAAATGGTCTAGTCTCAGTAGATGAACAATTTGAAAGCACTGTAGATGTGTGAGACTTGGCATGTGCATGTGCAGTGGTGAGCACGTGCCATTTTACAAGTGTTGCCAGTTGCTATGGCACTGTAAAACTTCACCAACTTTTGGATTACCATCAGTGTATTATAGATGCACCTAGAGTTGACTTAGAGTGGTTTGCAAAGGCCACCCACCTTGAAACTGCACAGCTTTCTGATACGATGCCAGCAGCTGCCCCAGCCCTCTCCCACACTGGCATTTCCTTTTACAGAAAAGCTTTCCCACAGACACCAAACCAACAAACCAACATTTCCCACTGTCCAACCACCATCTTCCACCACCACTCAGATCTTTTGACATTCTGCATTTATTCTTTTAACTAATTTTGTAGGTTGGGAAGCATTCAAACATCATATTAAGTTTTTCTTTTGAGCTTTTGGTTGTTATTCGGCTAACTACACCTTTTTTACTCTTTTTTGAACATTTACTACAACTTTTTGACAACAAGGGCTATCCCAGCTCACCCATCCCCTCCTCCCCATGCAAATGGGATGTGAGACTGCATAGGTATCAGGGAGCCCTGTGAAGTGGGAGAACTACAAGGTAAGAACCTCCTGCCACGTTGCAACCTCCCCAGCTGATGAAACAAGATGGCATCCCCCTATGCTCACACCACTGTGAGCCCCTAGTGTTTGAAGGTCCGGTCTTTTTCAGTCTTTTCCAGTCTTTCTGAAATCAAGACTGACCCCCTAGCAATCCAGATAAATATTGTAAAATCATGGAAGTATTTGAGGGAGTGGGGCTCATAAAAGACTGAGGGGTCATCTCTTAGAAGAAAAGATTCTGACCAGCCATTGTCCATATAATTGAAAAATTTAATGACAGACTGAGAAGCAAAAATCAGGGGGGGACCTCACTTGGACAAAATGATTCTAGCCAGCCATTGCTGAGATATATCAAAAGGGCAAAAGACTGGACCTTCAAACACTACTTGGGAATGGGCCCTCTGTTAAGTTTGGGAAACAGTAACACAAGGGTGTTGCCCTCATTTTTTGTGCCACTCTTTGGCTTGGTGCACTTAGCAAAGCTGATCAGGTATACCCTCCCACCTTAAAGATGCTCAAGTTGAAAAATGTCCAAAGTGTCGACAGATTGTGCTTAGTGATGTGCAGGCCTGGCTTGAGTGGGCTTGGGCCTGACAAAATTGCAGGCCAGGCCTGGTTGGGCCTGAGCCAGGGCTTCAAGGGTATGTGGGAAACAACAAGATTTAAGGGTGAGAGGGTCACAAATAGTTTCAGATAGTGTTCCAGCTCATTGTGTGGGGCAAAGACGCTTGAATTTCATGCAATCCACGATCTACAGATGAATTGTGGTGTTTTGATTACATATTAGATTAGATTAGATTGTGGCTATCCACTTTGCACTGCCAACCAGTCATTGATTTTACCATCATCTACAGAGAATGGGACGAGGCATGCAAGTGCAGAGCACAAGAGTGATTTGTGTGAGCTGACAGCTATGAGGTCATTTTGATGGGGCTGACCAAGAATTGGTAAGCTGACAGCTGCTGACTAAGAATCCATGTCCCATTATACTTAGTGTTGATGGCAATACCTCAAGAAGTATTCGCCATTTGCTGGCAAGGCGAGACCTCCGCCACAGCAATGTGGCAATACCTGGTGAGGCTGGCGAGCATGACAAGACCTAAAATCCCTTTTTTTCTATGCATCATCAGTACTTAGGATCTGCGGTCTACACCTAATGAGCATAACAACAAAGTTTCATCCCAACTCTCCTTGCTACTATCCTTTTCTTTGCTGAGATTGAGTTCCTCATCCACTATCATCAGAACTGTACTGCCCATATGCTTTCCAATTCTGATAGGTCGTATATGTACTTTGTTTAATGGCACCTCTGACCCCAATCCATCTCCATCTGTGTGCCATTGCTTAGGCTTCGCATGCCTCCTCTCCCCTACCTTTAAGTTGGTAAAGTGATTGTTCACAAAAACATCTGAAGGATGGCCACCTTTGTTGGTCATTGGTAGTATAATACAGAATTCTGATGTACTAAAGTCTATGGACTACGGTGTTGAATGGTGCCTCTTGCCAACATTTGCCACTAATTATACTGTTGCCTGCTGCAAGAGCAGCAGTGGCTGTGTATTATGTAATCAAACAGTGCAAACTCTGGCTCATCTGGGCCTGACAGCTTTGCTGTCATGTGGGAGCTGTAAACTCTGAAATATCTCTGCAACCCTGGGCTTGCTGGGCAGGCAGGGGGCTGTTCTATGCATGCTGCCCTCATCAGGGCCTGTAGGCCCTGCACACCCTGGGCTTGACAGCTTTGCTGTCAGGTTGTGTTTCTGGGCAGGCAGGGGACTGTTCTATGAGGTGTCTCTGCTTGCTGCTCTCATCAGACCCTCCAAACCCTGGGCTTCACAGTTTTGTTTCTGGGCAGGCAGAGGGCTGATCTATGCATGCTGCCCTCATCAGGGCCTGTAGGCCTTGCACACCCTGGGCTTGACAGCTTTGCTGTCAGGTTGTGTTTCTGGGCAGGCAGGGAACTGTGCTATGAGATGTCACTGCTTGCTGCTCTCATCAGACCCTCCAAACCCTGGGCTTCACAGTTTTGTTTCTGGGCAGGTAGGGGGCTGATTTATGCATGCGGCCCTCATCAGAGCCTGTAGGCCCTGCAACCCCTGGGCTTGACAGCAAAGTGCTGTTAAGTTGTGTTTCTGGGCAGCCAGGGGGCTGTTTTATTATGAGATGTCTCTGCTTGCTGCTCTCACCAGGGCCTGCAAACCCTGCAAACCCTGGGTTTGACCCCCTTGCCAGCTTTGCTATCAGGTTTGGTTTCTGGGCATTTGTGTGAGGGTCATGGTCATCGGAAACACCAAATCTAGTTCCGCTAAATCCACGTTCCACATGACATCTCTTCATTCATTTCAACCATTCACTTCAGAGACTCTAGGACTCTTTCTGACTCTACATGACTTGTTATTCCTTGATTCCTAGCTATCTCTATTCGATTCTTTCCTATTCCTTATCTTTGTCTATCACGGGCTTCTTTTCATTTAGTTTTACGGACCTTCTTTGACTCAGTTTGAACAGTATAAAGCCTCGCTTGTATTTCCAGTAACCTCGTCGAATCAACACCAGTGATTCTCCTCTGTTTCTTTGCCTCTGAGTTGCCCTCGAAATCCTCTTTACTTGCTTATTCTCTTGTTCTCAAGGCAACTCATTGATTGGTCATCATTTTCAGCCTTGACCATCACAGTTTGATTCGACCACCCCCAAACCTCGTAACTACATCTCACTACAAGCAAAGCTCACCTTGAGCGCTCACAGTATCGTCCTTTTTTCCAATCATTTTCATTATCATTTTCTCTTGTTACATTCTTGTTTTTGCATAAATGTCATCTGACGACATCACTATGCCTTTGGGTTCGGGCCCCACATCTTTTATGGCTGCAGACGCAGGGGGCACCTCTCCACAGGGAAACCAGACCACACTTACTCCTTCCAAGGAACGTGTCGCACTCATGCACGCGATTCTTCAACTGGGTGTGGGTGCTGAGTCTTTTATTGATAGCCAGCGCGAGGAGGCTCAGCATCAAGCCTTGGTGAACGACACACTCATTGAGCGCATTACTCACTTGTGGGAACTCCTGCTAGATGTGACTCCAAATCCGTGCGGGAACCCTCATTTCCGTGAGCCTTTTGTTTTCAAAGGCAAGGCTACCGAAGTCAATGACTTCTTGATGCTCATCAAAGATGCTATTCATCTGTCTTGGAAGGCTTTGCCAACCGAAGATGACAAGTGCATCTATATGGCTACATATCTTGCTGAAGGCAGTCCTCGACAGTGGTACACCGCTGTCTGACTCAAACATACTGACAATTTGTTGAATTTTGAACAGTTCTGTGAAGATTTCAAAGCTCATTTTGGCAGTTCAAATATTCAAAGGAAGGCTCATGCAAGATCAATGCCCTCTATCAAACTGGATCAGCTGCAACTTATGCCGCTCGCTATCAAGAACTCCTTATACATGTCGATTGGTCCGACGCCACTCAAATTGACAAATTCTACGAGCATCTTAAATCCGCCATCAAGGACGTCATCACGTTAACCAAGAAGGAGGATCGCCCAACCGAGTTCAAGGCTTATGTGGATTTCGTCATTGAGATTGACAACCGTGTGCATGATCGGGAGTTGGAACGGAAGCAGGAAAGCAAGCAGAATAACTCTAATTTTTCTGCAAAATTGAGCTATAGTTATCAATCTCGCTCGAGCACCCAACCCTTCTACAGTCAACAAACTACTACTCCCACATCCACCTCCTCCTCTGCACTTCCCCCTGGAGAACCTATGGTCATTGATGCTACCAAAATCTCCAAACCTCATGGACCTCTTACTGCCAAAGAGTGGGAACGGCGCCACAAGCACAACCTGTTATGTCCCGTGCAACCACGCTCCATAACCCCTACCCGACTCCAGATAATCATGCAACATCGTTCTGTAGGTGCTACGCCGTCGCACATCCGTGCGTCCTCGAGTGCACCCGTGCGCGTACGTCCACGCACAGAGCGCACGCTCGCTCGTCATTGACCACGCGCGCTCTCGCTCTCGCTCATCGTGCCTGTGCCTCTCCCTCGCTCTCGCGCCTTTGCGCTTGTCTCGGTCATCAATACTACCTCGTCTCTGTGCCATTGCAAGTCCATGTGGTATTACCCCCTCGCCGAACGATCTGCGCATCCCAATACGTTCTCGCATTTGTCCTCTTACTTATTCAGTAACATCTTGCTCACGCTTTTATTATTCGCCTTCCTATTCGCCCGTTGTTATCTTTTATTTTAAGTACGGTCATCTGAGCTACACCGCTCCATGCATGGTGCGCCGCTCTTCCTAGGTAGCTTAAATACAACGTAGCTTAGTTCCTTGTAACTTACTTGTTAATCGAAAATCAAACCGACTTCGAACGCTTCCTTCCCGTTCACGTTAAAGTTCATTTCCTGCCGCAACCCGCGTGCGCTCACGCCGCGCTCGTCTACGCTCGTCCGCTCTACTCACGCTCTGCTCTCGTGCGTGTGCGGACGACCGCCACAGTCTTGCTCCGAAGTTACGGTCCACCCAGATACCGAACAAGAGGCGCAACCCTATTGGGAAAGTGGTTGAAGCCAAGACCGTGTGTTTTAGCATAGCTCCGCGTCCGCCCAACATCAGCTAAGTCCTCAGTGCACGTTCCTGCGCTGTTCCCCAGTACCGCTGAGCTGTATCCAATCCTTCCTACGACCTCGTCCTTCCTAGCCCGTTCGTGGTTCATAACACAACCTCTGTCTTTATTGCGGCGGTGCCAATCACAGCGCTGCCACATGTCCCAACATGTCCGAGGCTTCCAAGAAGCGGCATGTACCCAAGGCTTTTTCCCAGTTGGGAAAAGCCTGACCGAAGTGTAAGGGCAACCTTACGATCAGAGCCTGAACTCGATACTTGCAAGGGAAAACCAAAGAGTTAGATAAAGTTAACTATACAAGAAATACTACACACCTTGCAAGGGAAAACCAAAGAGAAAAGTCTAAGGTGTTTCCCTGCAAGGGTGCGACTATGTACAAGAAACCGTGTGACAAAGTAAAATAAACCTGTCTGCATGCGGAAGCGAGACCGGGGAAGCGAGCACACATCAGGGGCGCCTCAACGGTTATTCCGCTATCTCTAAACGAGTTTGAGCGTTGTTCCATAGCTTCGGCATCATCGTTGAAGTGCAGGGGGTGGTCGTAGGCGAGGCGCGGAGTGGTAGGAAGTCGTCCAAAGCCATACGAAGTAGTTCGAAGCTGTAGGAGGGCACTACAGCCATAGGGGGGGTCTTCCATCATCGCTAAGAAGGTCCTCACCTCCTTTTTCGACCTAACTGGTCTCTCTAGCTTCTTCACTTCGCACTACATTGGTATCAGACCTATATACTTGGTTCTGTGTACTCTTGTGCCACCTGAGTCTCTCTGACCCCCTACCCACCATCTTACATTTTTTTACACACCCTTAAAGGCTGTTACACAACCTTTCTGGCCCCAGTAGGCCAGAAACTACAGTGAGTTTTTTCTTAAAAACTACATCATTGGCTTGGCTATGCCAGCCAATAATAATCTACTGGAGCAAAGTGTGGGCCAAGAGGCCCTTACCAACACCCTTAAGGGTGCCAATAGGCACCCAAAAGCGTCACAAGAGAGAGAAATGCACGACGTGATGTTGTCACAAGGTGCCACATCACACTTTGATTCGATGCAGGCTCATTCAGCGCGAGACTGCAAAGGCATGCCTCAAGGTCGGCAGAGGATGCCACCCAACGACATGAGGCAGAAGGAGCCAGCGAAGACCGCATTCACAATGGCACGGTCTATTCTACAGAGAATGAGGGGCATAGAACCCCCATTTGGATTCACAACAGAATCATGGCACGAGTGTGCCTGCTACTTTTTGGGAATGGCGTCGTTGTCAAACTGGAATGTCCAGTTGGATGATGAAGAGACATTCGTCGACAGGATGTGGAGGTGTGCACCTCCACCAGGCCTAGTTGAGCATGAATGGGCAACCTTCGTAGATTATGCGAAGGTTACTGTACAGGAGATGAAAGCTGGTAGTAGCCAGCTACTGCCTCGCCAACGTGACGAGGCAAGTTTTGTGAAAGAGGGTAGACCTCTCAATAGAACAATCCCCAACCCCCACCAACTTTGCCCAGTCGAAAACCATGGGGAACGTATGATCATTCCCAAATTTACGAAAGGGCTTGCAGTCCAGCGAGCCAGGGAGGAAAGAGGTGCCGCCGAACTTGACGGTATCAAAAAAGACAGGACTGCCGACGGTGATAGAACCGTCGACATTGAGAGTAAAAGGAGACGGCGGAAGGTGCCACCAGATAAAAATACGGGACCTTCAAAAGAAGGCCAAGGCAGACAGGGAGGGAATCCTCCCTACGACGACGAAGCCCGTCGTATGAAGCAAATTGATGCCCCATACGTCACAAAGACGTATACCGAACGATGGAGCCCCAAGGTGGGGGCATGGCAGACAAAGGACAACGTGAGGCATCATCCAGCTGTTTGGCAGAGGGGTGGAGCAGGGGACATCAAGCTGGATGCAGACAATGCATCCGCGAGTTCCAGCCACCCAGACAGTCGGAGAGAACGAGCAAATATGCTCGTTACAAGGCCGTCAAAGGAGGGTGATGACGCGAAAACGTCGTATGGAGGCCGGGTAGTCTCCAGCAATGACAAAAATCATCATCCTGGTAAAACAGATGATTGGACACGATGGACGACGGATAGTACATCGTCCCAGTCAAGAGGAGCAAGACGAGCAAATACGCTCGTCGTCAAGTTTCGAGACGGGCCAGAGACAGGAAGTCGAGAGGACGACGAGAGTCATTGTCTGGACACGAAACGAGCCTCCAGGCTCATCGACAAAAGGGAGAAAAGGCTGTGCTCGGGGAACCCAAGGCACGGCGCGTCAGACGAGAGTGGGGACGCGAGAACGTCAAGTCAAGGCCATAGAGGCCTCAAGGACGACAAAATTCATCGTTTGCCTAAAGAAAATGACGGTGAGCAACGGGCAGCGTGTTGTACGCTACCCGACACTTATAAAACAGGTTACTCGCCTGTTTCCCAACACCCAACGCGTTCAAAAACACGTAACGAAAAATTCAACGGCCCCCAGACGGCCGTGCATTCAACTCAGAGAGAGCCGCCAATCGACGACTCTCGTTCCTGCCTCCTAGGTGGGCCGAAACGGCACCATAACGGTGCGGTTGACGATAAACGTTCGAACTTGAACGTCGAATCTAAAAAGATACTGACAGGTTTGTCAGTTAATATGCAAAGAATGAGTACAACGTTGTACTCAGCCGCGACGGCGCCAAAAGCGCCGGATAAGCGAGCCCGCCATGTAGATGACGGACAGAACGGTGAGGCGCAAGAGACGCCTCAGCCAGGGAGAGACAGCCGCACTGGTGAACAGCGCGGTGGCGAGAATGGAAACCGTCGCTAGTGCAGCAGAAACGGGTCGGATATAAGTATCCACCCGAGACGGCCCCAAAAGCACGAGCCCGTCGTATAGACGACGGACAGAATGACGAGGCACATAGCGCACCTCGTCCAGGGAAAAGAAGCTGCGCTGGAGGCCAGTCGCGGTGGGGAGAACGGAGTCCGTTGACGCAAACACGTCAACAGTCACGATGTGACACAAATCACGTGTCACGTGAATCAATGCGTCTACACGTTGCAGGCTCGAACATGGGCACAACGGGGTGTGCTTTGGATGCACCACTGGCACGACATGTTGAGCCAGATAATGATGTTTGAGGGCCACCAAAAGGTGGTTAGAATTATTTTAGTTCATTTTAATTTTCTTGTCGACATTGTCGTCCGAGTCAGCGAGGTGCGTTTTGGATAAGCGAACCAGTTAAATCGCATTGCGTATGGCCCTCAAGTTATGGATGTCATTGTAACAAGCATCCATGGGACATTAAATTTTTATTCACCAACTGCATGGGGCAAATTATCCTGTGCTTAAACTTTCTTTATTTTTTATTTTGTTTGGTGTAGATTAGCTGGTGGGGCCAATCTCAAAGGGGAGAATGTAGGAGGGCACTACAGCCATAGGGGGGGTCTTCCAGACTGTGGCTGTGCCATTATCGGGGGTTCCCAAGGTATGTTACTAGTGTCACATGTAGTCACACTCCTTTAGCTTCTTCACTTCGCACTACGTTGGTATCAGACCTATATACTTGGTTCTGTGTACTCTTGTGCCACCTGAGTCTCTCTGACCCACTACCCACCATCTTACAGAAGCAGTTTGAAGTACTTCGAAGGTGTTTTGTGAGCTTCGTAGGTGTTCATGGATGTTCACGAGGTGTTCGCGAACACTTGCGAGTGTTTGGGAGATGTTCGCGAGTGTTCGCGAAGTGTTCGTAGGACTTTGTGAATCTTTGCTAATCTTCGCAAGTGTTTGTGGGACTTCGTAGGTGTTCGTGGGTGTTAGTAGAGCCTCGTCGAGTGTTCCCCTTACATCACCCCCCCTTCAAGGCGCAGCATCCCGATGCGAAAAACCCTGCGTCAACGCAACCTGTCGTCGTGGTCGAAAACCCATGCGACCGAACAGTAGGGCATTGATACGCTTAGGAGCGGTTGGGTGGGTTCTGTAGAAGTCCTGTATTAGCTTAGGAGCATCCAGGTCACCTTCTGAAATCCACGAATTTTCTTCGCGACCATAGCCCTTCCATCTGACCAGGTACTGCAGTGTTCTGCCCCTCATCCGACTGTTTATCACCTCTTCAATCTCATACCTCTTTTCTCCTCCTTCGATGTCCGGTGGTGGTGGTGGGTGTGGTCGTCGACCTGCAATCGGACCTGGTGGGGCGGGCATGAGTTTGACGATGTGGAAGACTGGGTGGAGTCGTGACATGG
>QMFE01000809.1:308-30947 GCA_003314665.1 Tricholoma sp. MG77
TTCATTGTCAGCCCCTGATCAGTACCCCTATCCCAAATACCAACTCATCATTCCTATACCATCATCAACATTAATATCCACAACTACACCAACACCCATGACTCCATCATCGCAATAGTCGGGCCCCACTCAGCACCCGACCACCACCACCAACAACATCAGCAATATTCCTGATAACGCATCACCAACATCATTACCTGAACAACCAATACTCCACAAGACAACAGATGAGCCCAATGTGGCTCTCAAGAAACACAAGGTGCACCTGATGCGGCCTTTTACTTACATGGTCCAAAGGTCCCCTGATATAGACCATTATTTTTTAATATTCAACCTTTGTTCCCACTTCTGTGTAACGAAGATACCTTGATCCTGTCTGACTTGCCCACCTCAGTGTTGGTTGCCTAACCTGGCTCCCTTCCACCTTTCTTTTGACACTGACAATGTTCTTCAATCCCTAATGAACCCACCCTGTCTCAGCAACCCTCTACCCTCACACCACTCCTCACCTGGAGTACGAGATGCTTGCAGGAATCAGGAATCACCACCGAACTCAAGACACTATTGACTACACATCGAAACCCCAAGCCAACCCGCACGGAATCCCTGCCATCGTTGCCATCTTTGTTCATCAATACTGACTCATCCACCAACAAAAGTATTGCCACCACCAACTACTTCCACTCTCACCGAGCCATGACACCCGCCGCTCAAACCACTATGTCCACCATTACACAACCCCTTGCTGAAGTGAAGGTCACTAAGATGAAGGAATGTCCAATGCTCACTGTGGGGAAAATCACCCCACTCATTATGCAATCTTGGACCTTAGCGTGCAAACACTACAAGAAGCATGGTGGAAAAACAGACACCAAGATAGTTAGCTACATTGCTGAAGGCATGTTTGAGCCATGCCTTGTGGCGTAAACCGATCAGACCTGCATCAATGGCCTCACCCTAGATGCATACCTTCTCGAACTCTCCCAACTGGTACTTGAGAAAAACAGGTCACACGAGATCCTTGAGACGATCTTGTCCTCATCCCAAGGCAACCATGTCTTCATTGACTGGAAGATTGAGATTGAGAACCTGAACATGATCCTCACCACATCGGCCCCCACTCGGGCCCTTACCAAGGACCAGCTCAAGGTTCAACTCCAATTCCATCCCGATTTGAGACTTAACCTCAGTCTCGAGCCAGTCCTAGCCACAGCAGACCTTGCCACCTGGCCTTTCAAAGTTAAGGAACAGAATGATCACATGAGGGCAGAGGATGCCTGCACGCAGAAACTCATAGATGCCTCCATGGTCGCCTGCGCGGTATGCCGTGGTGAAAAGAAAGACCTCCTCTTGTGACTCACTGACCCACCAGTCAGTGGATCCTCATCCTCTCCTGGCGTCACCACTGACCAACCCAAGAAGACCAAATGACTACACCTCCTCCCTCTCACAGAGAATGAGAGAAAACAAATCAAGGACCATGTGGGATGTACATGGTGCCGCCAACTCGGCATTGGGCATAACTTTGATGGGTGCCCAATGAAGGACACAAATACCTGGCCCGACCTGTCCACATATGTGACACTCACAGCACCGACGGCCACCACAGCTGTCAGGGAAAATGAGGTCGACAACAAAACTGACTCATATGTCCCTCCCTTTGTTGATGTCCCCTTCACCATAAAACAACTTCACTTGACCTTACTTGCTACTGGTCCCCTCATCACCGAATTTCCAATCCCCATTCATACACTAATGGACGTTGGTGCCCCCTCCACAGTGATTAGCTCAGAACTCTGTGACTGCCTTGGCCTCCAACAGTATCTGCTCCCTACCAGCAAAAACAATCTCTCTTCACTATCGCAATTACCACTTGTCTGCGAGGGATATGTGAAGTTAGAATTGCAGTTGAAGGATGGCTTATGGAAATCAGGTGTCCAGAGAATGACAGTAAATAAGGGACTACCATTCCCCATTATACTAGGAATGCCATTTCTCTCACCAGAAAAAATCATGATAGATGCCCATGAACGAATGGCTATTGACAAACACACTGGCTATGACCTCCTAAATCCACCTCTCATCCCCCCTCAGCCCAGAACGGAGCCATGGGTCACACCTCCACCTACCCCAAAGAAAATTCAGGTCCCAAAACTACCCACTCTCGAACAGACAGGGGCACCTGCACTTGCAGGATACCTCCTCCCTGGACCCATCATGGCCGCCATGGCTGCCATTCAGGAATGTATTGAGGGCCTCACCTTTCAAGAGGTACTCAAGGCCGAAAATGAAAAGTAAATTTGCTGATCGGTTCCCAATGCGACTTCCCAACACTACCAACCATGTCCCTGGACACATGTTCCACCACATCTGCCTCAAAGACCCGACCAAGGTCAATAACGGCAAAGGGTATGCAGCCCCCAAGAAGTACCAAGAGTCTGGAAGAAACTACTAGACGAACACTTACAAGCTGGTCGCATACGACCATCCTCCTCCGAATATGCCTCACCGGCATTTTGTGTCCCCAAATACATAGCTGGAGTACCAGACTTGACAGTCCCTCCATGCTGGGTTAATGACTATTGGGTGCTCAATGGAAATACCATGCAGGACAGTTTCCCCCTTCCCCACATTGACAACATACTAGCCAACTGTGGTAAAGGAAAAGTATTCGCCAAAATGGACATGACAAACTCCTTTTTCCAGATGCGAGTACACCCCAACGACATTCATCTCACTGCCGTAAGGATGCCGTGGGGCCTCGATGAGTGGACCATCATGCCACAAGGCAGCTGCAACGCCCCAGCAATGCATCAGCGTCAGATGACCGACGCACTAAGAGAACACATTGGCAAAATTTGCCATGTGTACCTTGACAACATAATTATATGGTCACAAACCATGGAGGAGCACGAACAAAATTGTAACACAATCCTCGAAGCCCTCCAAAAAGCCAGTATCTACTGCAACCAAGCGAAGTCTACCCTATTTGCCACCAAGTTATGTTTCCTTGGACACATAATATCGGGGACCAGCATAAAACCTGACCCCTGCAAAACCAACCATATCACTTCCTGGCCCCAACCAACGACAGCCACCAATGTCAGGGGTTTCTTGGGGTTGACCAGATACATAGCCACCTTCCTACCAGCACTTGCCGAATATACAAGTGTACTGACACCCCTCACAACAAAGGAATGTGATTGGGTCTTCCCGACTTGGACTGCAGAACACCAGACTGCATTTGAGAGCATCAAATGTTTGGTCCTTGCCGCTGACTGTCTCACTGTAATCAATTATGAAGACAAGGAGTCAAACATCTATGTTACCACTGATGCTAGTGATTGCTGCACCGGTGCCATCCTGAGTTTTGGCAAAACTTGGGAAACCACTCATCCAGTTGCATATGATTCATACCAACTCAATGATGCTGAGAAGAACTACCCTGTCCACGAAAAGGAACTTCTCGCCATTGTCAAATTGTTGAAGGAATGGAGATCCCACCTCCTCAGCACCCGATTCGAGGTCTATACTTACCACCGAACACTTGAATACTTCCAATGGCAGAAGGAGATTTTGAGGTGCCAGATGAGATGGTCGATGTACCTTGCAGACTTCAACTATTCCATCACCTACATCCATGGCAAATTGAACACCGCCACTGATGCTTTATCTCAGATGCCCAACACGGTTCCCGATGCCTGCCTAGCAGCCTGCACAATAGCATACACGCACAATGCACCAACCCCACCTATCACGGGCATATTGAACATTGCCACCAACCAGTCGCTCCTTGACGCAATTACCACCAGCTATGAAACAGATGACCTTGCCAAACAGCTCACCAAAGACATCAGTATGGGAAGCATCAAAGGGGCAACCCTCACTGATAAGCTCCTCTACGTCAGATGCAAACTCGTAATCCCGTGCGACCTACATGTTCGCAAACTACTTTACAACCTTGCTCATGACACACTTGGACACTTTGGCTTCGACAAAAGCTATGAGTCCTTGCGGGGTTCCTACTACTGGCTGAACATGCGCCAAGATCTCGAGAACGCATACATCCCATCATGCACCGAATGTCAATGAAACAAAAGTCGCACTTCCAAACCCACCGGTCCCTTACACCCCCTACCAGTTCCTGATGACTGCTTCGACACAGTGGCTTTAGATTTCATTGGGCCACTCCCTGAGGAACACAGGAAAGACACTATCCTGACCATGATGGACCTGCTCGGGGCCGACATCCGCATCACCACTACCCACTCCACCGACACTGCTGCCAAAATTGCTGTTGTGCTCTTCGATGAATGGTATTGCGAAAACAGGTTGATGCTGAACCTTGTTTCCGATCAGGACCTGCTCTTCACCGCCAAACTTTGGACAGCCCTCCACAAGCTCACCAGCATCAAACTGAAGATGTCCATGTCCTACCACCCTGAAACTGATGGTAGCAGCGAACAGACAAACAAAACTGTTAACCAAGCCATCAGATACCATGTCAACAACAACCAAAAGGGATGGCTTGCCAAACTCTCCTGCATACGATTTGCTATCATGAATACCATGAACATGTCCACTGGCTTCTCTGGCTTTCAACTGAAGACTGGGCAGTCCCCACCAATTATCCCACTCACCACAAATGCCACTACTAAACAAATCACCACTCATGAGATAATAACACAGGTTGCGTTCAATGTCCAAGAGGCACAAGACAACCTCCTTGCCACCAAAATCTGTCAGGCATACCATGCCAATGAACACCACACACCAGAAGACATTTACGACATCGGCAACCTCGTTATGCTTTCCACCGAAAATCACCACCACAACTATAACGCAAAGGAAAAACTCACGTTGCCAAATTCATGCCAAGAAATGACAGCCCCTACACCATTACACACACCTTCCCCAAACACTCCAAATATACCCTCAAACTACCCAACAACCCCAACACCTTCCCTGGTTTCCATGCCCACCTACTAAGAAGATATATTCCCAACAACCCTCTCCT
Organism: Tricholoma sp. MG77; assembly: GCA_003314665.1. Classification (NCBI taxonomy): domain Eukaryota; kingdom Fungi; phylum Basidiomycota; class Agaricomycetes; order Agaricales; family Tricholomataceae; genus Tricholoma; species Tricholoma sp. MG77. The sequence goes on from QMFE01000809.1 coordinate 5,326, forward strand.
CTTCCCTGACCATGAACCAACTCAGCCACAACCCATAGTCACCGAGGATGGCACTGAAGAGTGGTATATCGACAAAATCGTGGATGCCTGTCGGCAGGGCCGAGGCATACAATACCTTGTACGATATGAAGGATACAGAAAAGAACACGATGAATGGCGCCCTGGCTCAGAAATGGCAGACACAGATGCCCCCGACAGATGGGAAGACGAAAATGGGACAGAGGTCTGAAAACCCACACAATTCTTTCAAGTGGGGAGGGGTGTAAGTCTGCAGACTCATGACATGTACTAATACATTTCATTGTCGGCCCCCAATCGGTACCCCTATCCCAAATACCAACTCATCATTCCTATACCATTGACAACATTAATATCCACGACTCCGTCATCACAATAGTCAAGCCCTGCTCAGCACCCGACCACCACCACCAACAACATCAGTAACATTCCCAATAACGCATCACTGACATCATAACCTGAACAACCAATACTCCACAAGACAATGGATGAGCCCGATGTGGCTCTCAAGAAACACACGGCATGCCTGATGTGGCCTTTTACTTACATGGTCCAAAGGTCCCCTGATATAGACCATTATTTTTTAATATTCAACCTTCGTTCCCACTTCTGTGTAACGAAGGTATAGTAAATACTTATTCTTTCATTTGTAGTAACTAAGGTTCCCACTTCTGTGTAACGAAGATACCTTGATCCTGTCTGACTTGCCCACCTCAGTGTTGGTTGCCTAACCCAGCTCCCTTCCACTCTTGCGGGCATTCCGGAAGAGTATCATGATTATGCAGACATATTCAGCAAGCAAAATGGGCAGGTGCTGTCTGAGCATTGCCCTTATGACCTGAAGATCGATCTCGAGGAAGGGGCATCACCTCCGTCTCATAGCCATCTTTATTCCCTTTTGGCTCTCAAGCAACAAACACTCCAGACATTTATTCAAGAAAATCTCAACTACAGTTTCATTTGCCCTTTGAAGTCCGGTCATGGCACTCCCATCCTGATACCCTCTCCTGCTCATCAACGACCTCCTTGATACCTCTCGCAAGGGATGTCTCTATACAAAAATTGATCTCCGCCACATGTATCATCTTTTGCGATTAGCAGAGGGAGATGAATGGAAGCCATGTTCCACATGAAGTACAGGTCGTTCAAGTGGCTGGTCATACCAGAGGGCCTCACCAACGCTCTGTCCACATTCCAGCACTTCATTAATGACATCTTCAGCGACATGTTGGATGTCTCCATAATTGTGTACCTTGACAACATTCCAACAACAACCTCTCGCAGCACTGCATGATTGTGCGGGAGGTGCTGTGCCGCCTCTGCAAGCACAAACTATTAACAAAAGCAGAGAAGTGTGCTTTCCACACCTCCATGGTGGAATATCTGGGTTACATCCTTACCCCAGACAGACTCACAATGGACCCCGCTAAGGTCGAAACCATTACCTCGTGGCCTGGGCCTCACAAGGTCAGAGACCTCCAGTCCTTCCTCAAGTTTGCCTACTCGCTTTGCAACCTGGCTCCATGACTTCGACGAATTCGAGATGGATTTGCGCACCAACTTCGGTCCCTTCAATCCTGTCAGCGATGCTGAAGATCGCCTCGACAACATCAATATGAAGGACAACCAGCGCATCATCAAGTATGTCGTCACATTCAACAGGTTAGCAGGTTGTGTTGGGTATGTCGATGCCGCTTTGCATCACCGCTTCTACCATGGTCTCCCTGGCTGTATCAAGACTAGGGTTACAGACCTTGGTAAGCCCAACTCACTCAGTGCTCTCCGTACTATGGCGCAGGCTATCAACACCCACCACTGGGAGTGCGAAGCGGAAATCTCGTGTGAACAGAGCCACACCAACAAGTCATCAGACAAGTCCAATTCTGGTAATTCCAGGGGAAAGTCTTCCTCTTCTGCCAATTCCAGTAACACATCTTTGTCCGCCAATCCGTCTACCAACTCCTTTTCCTCCAAATCCACTGTACCAAACCCTTTATTGGGCAAGGACGGTAAACTCCTACCCTCAGAGTGTCAACGTCGCATGGACAACAAGCTTTGTCTCTTCTGTGGCGCATCCGATCATCAGGTGAAGGAATGCCCGTGCTCGACATCTGCCGTGAAAGCGCACGCATCGACCGCCGATGCTTCTACCACCGCTTAGCCCACCATGGGAGTCCCATGCGCTCGGTAAAGCATCCTACCGCCGTGCGCCTTCATGGGAGTCCGCGATGTGTTTGCTCATTTGTTCGCTCAATTCCAGTCCCTTCTTATCCTCAACATCTTTCAGTATTCCTGTATGTACGTTCCACTGTTGTATATTCTACCAGCGTTGAATGAAAAGACCTTGTGTCAATCTGTCTATTCCTGTGCGCACCGAGCTGCATGTGAAATTATGATTTGTTTAGCCTGGACTCGCAACAGTTCCCCAGTTCACAAATGCCTAGTGTTAGGCGAGAACTATTGGTGGAGCGCCCATTGAGGTTTTAGCGTTTAGGGCAAGTATTTTGTTTTCTTCCAGCGCCGACATCCATGCCCTCCTGGTATTGCACATGTCACTTTCACTCGCACGCTACCGCCTGGCAACCCTTACTATCCTGTACTCTGTCAATCCGCAGTGGTCACAAAATCTGTCATTCTAGTTATTCCTGTTTGTTGGCTTGGGAAGCCTCCCTTGAAAGGGGGATAGGTAACATATTATGCTGGCTTATACATTGATTGTGGCACGCTCCTCGATCCTCCCGAAGTGCCTTGCCACCTCGTGCAACATCATGCTTTGATTGTCACACAACTCCTCCACCACCCACGTCACCTTGGCGGTGAACTCGCCGAGCTTGACCATATGGTCACGCATCGTTGCCGCCAGTTCCTCGACCCCGTTTCCCTTGATCCATCCCACATACTCGCCCATACGGACATGCTTCACCGCGCGCCGTGCACTCGTCTCCTTCTTCCTGGATTGACCAGGCATGCTAGGCAAAGAAAATAAATTTTAGAAATAAATAAATAAAAAATCTGTTCACTCACTGGCAACCCTGTCATCCTGGATCGTCCCTGCATGGGTCACATCTCGTCCAGCGGACGTTCTCTGCCCAATAAACCCATGTGCAGGTCCACCCTGCCTCCATGCACTTAGTGCACACAAGCATTCCGCGTCCGTGTGCCATGTGGAAAGCCGCAACAGACTCGCCTTCCTCCTCCTCCTCATCTGACTCGGGCGCTGTCGACACCTTGTGCTTTTGCGCAGATGTCTCCCCACTTCCGTTCTCCCTTTCCCGCTTCTGCTGCGCGATCTGCGCATCTGTAAGGGCAAGACCCAGAAGAAGAGGAGACACAGGGGGCACACAGGTACCAGGGGCCACAGAGGGGCACAGGGAGTCTATAAGACTATGTAATGACAGAAGTCAATGCTATAAGCAAGTTATACTGGGGGGATTCTTAGATATTGATTAAGGTATCTCTACTACTACCAGTTGCCCATAATAGGGCTGTAGGTAAACAATACCAAATAAGGGGGGTAAGGTAGGATAGAAAGGAATGAAAAGGAAATATAAACAATGGGTAGGGAACTATATATACCTGGGGGTTGTCCCCTTACAGCGTCCAGCTGCTCCTTCTCCTTCCTCTTTTGCTCCTGGTCATTTTTCTCCTTCTCCAGCCTGTCAGCCTCTTCCGCCTTTTTCCTCCTCTTCTCCGCCGCCGCTCATTCGATCGCCTGGATCCTCGCCTGCAGTGCTACCTGCTGCTGTTCCAACTCTGCTTTGGCTTTGCCTTCATTGTCCGAAAGGACAAAAATGGGGGTTGAGGCATGTTGGGGCATCGCTGGCACAATGACGTGGGGGACGGCCCGAGCTCCTGTGGTTTTGCGGATAGGCATTTGTTCCAACATGTCGCTGGAGGTGTGGTTGATGTGGGGGTTAGAAAGATTGAAGTGAAAATTCAACCAAAAGAAGCATCCACCCATCAAAATATTTGGTCATGTGTTGTCCCATCATTGATCCTGTCAAGGTCTTGATCTTTTGATCGATATCAACTATTCTTAGCTCCCATAAAATTCTTGTGATCAGCTTCTTGAGCCTGCCTGATGTAGCGTTTTCCTGCCGCCTAACGTGTTTTGTTGCTGTCAACCTTGCTACTCTATGCACTTTACACACACCGCTCATTTTCTGCTCATCATTTGCTCATTTTCTAGTCATGTTCACTCATTTATTTGCATGTCTGATTCTCCAGTCAAGTCATATTCCTGTCCTCAAGTCTTAGGCCCTTCTGGGAGAAGGTCCTAAAAGGGGGATACTGTTATGTCCCATGCAACCACGCTCCATAACCCCTACCCGACTCCAGATAATCATGTTAACTATCGTTCTGTAAGTGCTACGCCTTCGCACATTCGTGCGACTCGAGCGCATCCCGCACGCGTACATCTGCACATGGAGCACATGCTCACTCGTCATCGACCGCGTGCACTCTCGCTCTCGCTCATCGCGCTTGTGCCGCTCCCTCGCTCTCGCACCTTCGCACTCATCTTTGTCATCAATACTACCTCGTTCCCATGCCATCGCAAGCCCATGTGGTATTACCCCCTTGCCAAATGATCTGTGCATCCCAATACGTTTCCACATGTGTCCTCTTACTTATTCAGTACCATCTCACTCGCGCTTTTATTATCCACCCTTCTATTCACTCGTCGTTATCTTTTATTTTAAGTACAGTTATCTGAGCTACGCCACTCCACGCATGGAGTGCTGTTCTTCCTACATAGCTTAAATACAACGTAGCTTAGTGCCTTGTAAACTCACATGTTAATCGAAAATCGAAAGCCGACATCAAACACTTTATTCCTGTCTCATTAAGTTCATCTCTTGCCACAACCTGCACGCGCTCATGTTGCGCTCGTCTACGCTTGTCCACTCTACTCATGCGCTGCTCTCACATGTGTGCACATGACTGCCACAGTTCTCGCTCCAAAGTTACGGTCCACCCAGATACCAAACAAGAGGCACAACCCTATTGGGAAAGTGGTTGAAGCCAAGACCATGTGTTTAGCATAGCTCTGCGTCCACCCAACATCAGCTAAGTCCTCAGTGCAAGTTCCCGCGCTGTTCCCCAGTACCGCTGAGCTGTATCTGATCCTTCCTACAACCTTGTCCTTCCTGCACGTTCCAGTTCGTAACACCCTCCCCCCAGAATCTTCATAACCTCAAGGTTGTGGAAGAAGGCAAGAATCTTTGGAAAGAGTTCAAGGATGGATATAAGTGGGCTTGTGCGCTAATGTGAACTTTCTATCCACTTGTTGATTACAGGCTTGTGGATACGGCCACTCAACAGGCTTATTCCTCTCAATTCTCTTGCTATCTTCTTTAGGTGTGCTGGTGAGAGATGTACCAACGAATTGTGTCCTGGCCAGCCATCAGTCTGATTAGTAGTCTCACTGTTCAGATGAGAAGTTACAGGAATTCAGCAATGAATTCCCCCAGGAAAATTTTAGCTATGGCTCAGGTGATAGAACACTTACTGCATTCTTGGCACTTAAACAAGCAGACTCGGTATTCATTGACATAGCAAACATTGTTAAAGGTGATGATGTTAGGCGCAATGTTGGTCATCTCAATGTGTTAATATCTGCTGTGTGATCAGTGCTGAAGGGTTCTGACAGCAAGCATAATATCCAGTTTTATAGTAAAGAAACTATTGTAGGCTTTCACCATCTCCTCCTTGGCTGCTTCACCATATATGCAAGAACTCATTCCAAGTTAAATAGACAAAGATTTTTCTGCTAAAAGGGACCAATTGGAAAGACCACTGAAAAGGTCATGCTAGGTGATCTACTGAGTGATGGGACAAGAGAATGCAAGATCATGGGTTTGTTCATCAATCTTGAGCAGTACACCTGACTTCTCCTTTTTATTTTATCCTCCAAAACATTCACTACCCACTTAGGAATCATAGCCAGGATCCTGAAAGATGACCTGCTGCCCTCATGCAAAAATCTACAGTCATACAAGCTTTACAAGGCTGTGCACATAACTGGTTCTTTGACTGGTATTAGAGGTACAGGAGTCAATACAAAGAGTAAGGGTGTTGACAGGAGTGGGGGTGTTGGTGAGGAGTGTGAGGATGTCGATGGGGACAATAACGATCTGGATGAAAGCAACATGTATCCCAAGGTGGGCCAAGCTTAGCCATCCTCTTAATACAATGCTAAATCAGTTATAAATTAGCCTCAGGCATCTAAATTGGATCTTGATGCAGTCATCAAATGGACAAAGACTTTTGTCTTTCAATTCTTTGTGAAACGCATGCTAGAAATCCACTGTAGAACACTTCCTGATCAAGAAGTCCATTTTACTATCATCACCACAGACTGCTTTGGATTCTAATTTCCATCCTGGCCCTTTGTACAAGACACAATCAAGAATGCGATGCACTTGCAGTTGCCTCCTGATAGTGACAATTCTGGGTGGGAAGCTGAGAGGCTCATTGCCAAATTCAGAAAAGAAATCCTGTTGGCCTCATCTAGCCATCGCCTAATGCAGTGTCTTCAAAACAGTATTAATGCATGTCAATTGGAAGATGCTGATGCTCAGGCTGCGCATGCTAGCAATATATTTCTGAGTACACTTCACTGCAAGGCAGTGCTTGCAGCAATCAGCAAATACCCTGATCGTGCCATCCTAGACAAGAATGAGACATTGATCAAAATTGCACAGGTACTTGCCTCGCTTACCTTCTCACACAACCAGTCTGACTTGTTTTCATATGCTGGTAGGCATTGAGACAGAGTCCTGGCATTATGATATCAAAACTCTGCTGTCCTGCTTGCTGGTGGCTTTTTCAGCTCTTAACCAAGTCTGGCACACTTCCAACATTGTTCACTGTTTGTGGCTATCATTCTGTGCCATATCTGGTTGAATTGCCAGTGTGGCTTCCTGAGAAGGTTGTCAACAAGCTGATTGAATTCTTATGGCCTATACTGGTAGATTTGCTTAAATCCATGGAGATTGGGTGTTATGTCTACAAGGAATTCAAGAAGGTCCATGGGTCTCAAGAAAGTGAGTCAAACCTCAGCAAGAACAGTGCTGTCAGCAGCAACATGTCAGACAGTGACAAGCGGCTTTGCACTGGGTTAGACAAATATACACATAAATGGGCCAGGATGCACAGGTGGCCTATTACTGGAATGGGTTGAATCACAGGTGGTTTACCTTAAGTTCATCTGAACCTTCTTTATATTTTGTGATTGTGCACAATTTCCATGTTTTGTCCACTTGATTCTATATATACATATTATTTTAGCCAGGCAAAGATCATGGCATGCGTGTGACAAGTCTGACATCATGGAAGGAAGCCAGGTTAGGCAACCAACACTGAGGTGGGCAAGTCAGACAGGATCAAGGTATCTTCGTTACACAGAAGTGGGAACATTAGTTACTACAAATGAAAGAATAAGTATTTACTATACCTTCATTACACAGAAGTGGGAACAAAGGTTGAATGTTAAAAAATAATGGTCTATATTAGAGGACCTTTGGACTGTGTAAGTAAAAGGCCACATCAGGCACGCCATGTGTTTCTTGAGAGCTGCATCAGGCTCATCTGTTGTCTTGTGGAGTATTGGTTGTTCAGGTAATGATGTCAGTGATGCGTTATCGGGAATGTCACTGATGTTATTGGTGGTGGTCATCGGGTGCTGAGTGGGGCCTGACTATTGCGATGATGGAGTCATGGATGTTGGTGTAGTCATGGATATTAATGTTGTCAATGGTATAGGAATGATGAGTTGGTATTTGGGATCAGGGTACTGATTGGGGGCCGACAATGAAATGTATTAGTATGGATGTCGTGAGTCTGCAGACTTACACATCACATGAATTGCAAGGAGTTTTTTGCACTTTTTTTGCCCACATCTTTGAGCCATTTCCTTTTGGGGGCAGACTTGGTGTCTGTCCACTTCAAGTTTTTGTGTCTGACTTGGTGTCAGTACATTTGTTTCCGGATTTGATCCCTCAATAATACATGTTCTCAGTTCTGGAATCTGGTGTTCAATTTTGTCTATTCAGTCATTTCCCATTTTAGTGCATCAGTTCCATCCCTCATTTTTGCTTACCCACATGCATATCCCTCAGTTGTTGACATGCCAGATGTCTTAGATGACAAAACACTCTTGTGAAACAGTGATGGTTATCACTGTAAGCTCTACTAATAGAGTATAATGCTTTGTTCACCGACTTTGGTACTTTATGCAGTCATGCCAATTGATCCCTTGTTTTTTATTTATCACATCACCAAATCAAAAACACATACCTTACCCTCCGCTCAGTGACCAACATCCATTACAGCTGCACACCAACTCTCATTATACTGATGATGACCCCATCCTCTGCCTGCAGCCATTCATTTCCTACTTTTCGCACTATGGAGCAATTCCATGGCCCTGCTCGCTTCCCCTGCACAATATAATTTGGTGGACACCTAATGTCCATGAACATTTCTGGCATCATGTACATCCGGTGGCCCCTAGTCACAGCTTAGGAAAACTTTCGGACACTATGTTCATGGAACTGAAAATATCTGTCAATTCTCTATTAGATTGCATGAAACTTTATCAAACTGACACTCCTTCCAACAAACAACCCCTGATACTTCAACCTGCAGTCAAGATGCTGGAGCATGGTCTTGCCTGATTAGAGTCTGTCTACACTAACTTTCGGCAAATGGAGTTCAGCATGCAGGATGTGCAACGGATGTGGCTAGAGACTACCACCTTGCTGTACTCTATGCAAATTTACAAACCTCAAATGGATGGGTATGCTCCAAGTTCCTCTCAAGTCACCAATATGGTTGGTGTTTTCACACATAATCTACAAGTTGCTCAGGATTTCTTCACAGCAGGTCTTCCTTGTTGGCTGATCCGCCCAGCATCTGATTTCACCAATCAAATCATCCTGAAGATTGTCACACCACAACATGAGGAAGGTATTGTCACTCTTGCCACACATCGATTCTCACATCCAGTCCTCTTCACTGGTCTGGCATCATCGCTGGGAAAATATCACAAAATTCACCAATACACCAGGAATTTCCTACATGCGCCCGACCCTTTCAACACCTCAATTGTTTCCTCATCAGTTGACACTTCAGCAAATTCATTGCTGGTGGTATCTCCTTCTACACAGCCATGCCAGGTTGCTTGCTCCAGTAGTACTCGATACTTGCCAGCCAGATCTGAGCCAAATTTGAAAAGCCATCAAGCAAAGCATGGCCACCAAAAGAATCAGCACCAAATTGGTAAGTGTGTTTCAGATTGTTCATACCATCTCTCACCCCCTTGCAGGCCATCCACAGCCATCTGGTCCTCCCAGCTGCAACAAGTTCCACCTGATTGAGAACGATACCATTGTTTCTATACCTATCAGTTCCTGGGTCTCAGCTTTAGCTGCTGTGGACACCAATCCTTCTCAAGTGGACCCCAGATACCAATCGCCTCATGACCGCAAATATGTTTTTCCTGAACCTGGCATCTTTGTGACTGCTAATGAAGCATGCCATGCCATGGATTTTGCAACATGGAGTGCAATTGAACTGACATGCATATATCGCCTCCACATTCCTTCATCTTCCATCACCCCTTTATCGCATCAAGAGTGGTGTGATGTCCTTATCGGTGATATTAAATCCAAAACTCCAAATGCAAAGTCAGCCCAGGCCTGGGAAAATGCTCAACATCTTCTTGGCTCTGCCCTTGATGAACTGGACATTCAGATTGATGATGCACCATCTCTGACTACTGGGCCTTCATTGCCAGACTCAGAGGCTCAAAAAATACTTTGGAAGCTTACAGAACTGAATTTTCATTTTGAGCTACTGGGGTTGGATAAACATGCTAACCTGTCAAATTGCGATGAGAATGCCCATCAAGAACTTATTCAGGAATGTTTTGGCATTAACTCCCTTCTCATTGCCAATCACCAGTTGGCAAACATGAGATTGGGCTCTGGTGACTGGTGTTGTAAGGGCAAGACCCAGATGATGAGGAAACACAGAGGGCACAAAGGCACCAGGGGCCACAAAGGGCACAGAGAGTCTATAAAGACTATGTAATGACAGAAGTCAATGCTATAAAGCAAGTATACTGGGGTAAATCTTAGATGTTGGATTCAAGGGATCTCTCCTACTACCAGTTGCCCATAATAGGGCTGTAGCCAAGCAATAACAAATAAAGGTAAGTAGAATAGAATAGTAAAGAATGAGAAGAGTTTCCATGAAGTATGAACAGTAAATAGGGAAATATATGTACCTGGAGGGCTGTCCCCTTACATCACCCCCTCATTAAGGTGCACCCTCAATGCACAAGACCAAACCCTAAGAGAAAAAAAATCATGAAAAAAATAAAACAGAAATGAAAGAAATGAAATCTCTCCACAACAACACAAAAAATGCAAGCACCATGTCCCAAGTCGAGCGCTCCACCCAATTCCGGCCAATAGCAACACATATAAATCTTCTCCCTGTCTTCCAGTCCGTGCACTGGTATACCACCCACTCTGATGTTGAAAACTGCCGGAGTTCCCAAATATCAACCACACCATACTCCTGGATGGTGACATGCATGCTGCTATGCAAAAATGGTGTTGGACAAGTGGTGATGTGCCAAATATTGCAAGGAATGTGAGGGTGGGGGCAACAGAACTCGAAACATCGAGCAATGATATATGTGGGCCGATGCATGGCTGGTGGATAAGGTTCGGGGTACAGTCGAATGTTGCCAATGTCAAACAATGTTAGGATATTACTTTATCTCTTATAAGACATATGTATTGTATACACTACAAATATGCACACATAGATACACACGTAGAATACATATATAAACCCCATGTATCTCTCCAATGTCTAATAAGAGAGTCTTCCTCTTACCACCACCTTCTGTAGTATACTCGTAAGCTCAACTCCACACCAAGGTCAGTAGCTCAGAGAGCACTTCTACTGCTATGTAGGATATGCTGCTTCTACAGGTTATGGGCCCTGTATGGTTAACGACCTAAAACTGCACCCAGTACGAGCTGCACATGTGCTTCATACAGGCAACAATTGTGCCGAACTAGCTGTGGTAGCTAGTTCAATGGCAGCATTGAGTCTGACTCAGTATACCCTCATTAAATCGAAATTATTGTGCTTATCATGGCCGATAATGACGAGCCCTCAATGAGATCACTGTGCTTACAGTGGCCAGTGATTACGTTCAACGGGGTTAATGACGAGGATGTTATCATATTTTTGCTTTGTTCAAAAATCATGACAAACATGTGCTGAGATGTTGCTCTACAGCAATAAACCATGTCTTCAAGCCTTGAGAAACTTATTCTTATTTTGGATGGTTCTAATTACCTAACTTGGGCAGATGCAATGAAATCTTATCTGTGATCCCAAGAGAATTGGCAAATAGTTACTGGCAGCTATGCCGAACCCAGGAACCCTGGATCAGGTGCTACTGCAGAAGTGCAGAAGTCCTACCAGGAGAATTTGCTGTACTGGAAGAATAAGGATGACACTGCATTCGGAACAATATTGTTACAAGTCGCATCCTCTCACCACTCTTTAGTCACAGGCAAATCAAATGCCAAAGATGTCTGGGACACGTTGCTGGCCTCTTTTGGCACGCAAGGTCCTTCACTGGTGTACACAGACTTTCGATCTGCTTTGCAGATGAAGATTCCTGTGCACGATCCTGCACTGGAAATCTCTCGCATGCAGACTGTTTTTGGTCACATGACCACAAATCAGATTGCGATTCCGCAATTAGTCCAAGCAATGATTCTACTTGCTGCATGTCTGTGTGAGTACGATTCAGTTTCCTCTGTTCTTCTCCAGAACTATAACAATCAATCTCTCACATTTAATATTGTGAAAGATGCTATAGTTGCAGATGCTCAGCGTCATGCTACTGTTTCTAGGCCGCCTACAGGCACCGTTGTGAACAAGATATCCACTGTCAAACAGAAGGGTCTGAATCCTAATTGGGTTCCCCAATCTGGTCGATTCAAGCCAGAAGGATCTTCTAGTTCTGGAAACAACACCAATGCTTCTAACAAAGGCAAAGGAAAACACAGCCTACTTGCGGAAAACACAGCCTACTTGTGGAAAACGCAGAGGCAAGGACAAGAAGAAAGAAGAAAGGAAACAACATGGTCACCTCGCCTCTGTCGCTATTGCCACAGACGAGCTTACCCTCCTCGAGAAAGCGACTTTTCCTACTGTCTCCTTTGATGGAAGGTACTTTCCAAAGTCACCTATGCCTTCTCTGATTCAACGAATTGCTGATGTCCCTGTGACACCAGACCCTTGTAAGCAGCAACCTGCTCAGCGCTTTATCAGCGCTTCACCTTCCGATTCTTCTATGTCGATATTCCCAGAATATCAACAAGCCTGCGATGCTCTTGAAGCATTAGATCTTGCGCAAACTTTGCATAATCTAAAGCCTCTTGAACAAGCCTTTATGGAACATGCGCGCAAGAAATGAAAGACAGAGGGCGATTCTCAATCCAAGACTGATGATGATCTAGTCTCGCTTGGATCGAACCTGGAAGCTGAGGCTTCTAATGATTCGATTGACAGCATGACTCATGCCTTGATGTGCAGAGACCCAGTCTTGCCACCCAATGGCACAGCAGCACAGTGGAGCAAAATTGACAATTGCTATGTCGATGAGCCCTTGTTTATCCCCTCTTGGGAAAATGAGATGCAATCTTCATCTTCGGATGAAGAACCACCTTTGATGATCCCTCCTCATGGACCGGACATCACTATAGATCAAATCAAACACATGGATCAAGTTGATGAAATGCTCGACAACATAAAGAATCGTGAGTATATGGAGGAATATGCCGGCAAAAGGTCAGTCCATTCACCAAAGTGTATTCATAAAGCTAAACCAGCTCCAGAGAACTATTCTAATGGAAAGTTCGGGAGAACGAATAAGGACATTGATTGCACTCCATTAAAATATTCAGACTGGGTAGTTAGAGGAAAAATTGTACCTCAATTATGTCTTACATGTATCGGTGAATGTGATATGAATGAACCATGTGGCACCAGAGCAGACTGGGTCTTAGATTCAGGCACCTCACGTCATTATACCGGACATATGTCTGACTTCTCATCATATGAGAAAATACATGAAAACACATTTGTCACTACTGCAACCGAAATGGTTCACATACAAGGCAAAGGTGTGGTTTTCATAAGACATACCATTGAGGAACGGAATGTGAAATATGATTGAACTACTCAATTGTATCCTGTCTTCTTTGTCCCTGAAATGACAGTCCGATTGCTGTCAATGGGAACATTTCTACAGAAAGGACAGAATCATGTGGTTGGCTTTGCCAATAATATCCACATTATCAATCAAGACAGGAAAACAGTATTATCTACTGAACCTCAACCAGGTACAGAAGAAACAATATACTGGGCTTTCACTCATATTGAGAATGCTGAAAGCATGGACACTACAGCTGTTGCCTTGTCTATACATGTTGCTGACTACCAAATCTGGCATAAGCGGCTCGGTCACATGAACGACCAAGCAATGCTTAAACTGCCTCAGTGCACCAAAAACTTCCCAAGTAAAATATACAAGCAGAAAGATACACCCATCTGTTCTGGCTGTATGGATTCTACTATCGAAGGGAAAATGACCCACAAATCATTTCCCAACTCCAACTTGAGAGCCAAAGAAAACTTTGAGCTGATCCATTCAGATCTAAAATCTCTGCCCGTGGCTTCGTACCACAAATGCAAGTACTTCATCATATTTGTTGATGATAAGTCATCAGGCCATTGGATTCAGTGCTTATGCCTGAAATCTGACGCTAAGAAAGCAATAAAGCACTAGTCAGAGTCCAATACAAGTCGACTATTTGTCAATGGCGCATTGATGCAGGGTGGGAATTCATAAATCTCGATTTGGATGATATGCTAAAGGATCTTAGTATCAGCATCGAGAAAAGCATACCATACATGCACCAACAAAATGGACACACAGAGCACTCCATCAGAACTATCATGGAAAAAGCACAAGTGTTGTGCTTTACCGCATGCTTACCGCAATTTTGGTGGGAATTTTGTGTTGAACACGCAGTCCACTTACACAATATGACTCCAATTGCCTGCCTAAACTGGCGAACTCCTGTCGAGGAGCTCAAGAATGAGCTTCCTGACATATCGCAATTACGAGTATTTGGATGCGGAGCTTACACATTTCTACCGGAAGAGAAAAGAGCAAATAAGCTCGCACCATGGTCAGAATTGATGACCTATATTGGTGTTGAAAGCAGTGTAAAAGGTTTCAGATTTATGCGACGATCAGGCACAATGTTCCTAGGAGCCACGGCTACCTTCGACGAAACCTTATTTCCACACTGCAAGAGTGCACAAACCCCTCCTAACTTACAACTAGGAGGATTACCACCCGTCTTACTGGAAGTATCACACAATCATTCTGATGGAAGTAGCGACGATGGCAATGATAACGATCAATGTGATTGACCATTACCACCAGCTCAACGCCCTTCTGCGCCATCACCGGATCAACCTAATCCTGATGTCGGGGATAACAAAAGTGAACAAGGCGCTCCTGACGAGGATGCTGCCACCATTCCACCTGATTCACCACAAGCACCTCCATGCACCCTTAGTCAAGACGACTTTGAACCGTGAAGGAGTGATCAGACCAAGTGGAAACAATTGCCACCTTGCCGATCAGAGCGAAAAAGGTTCATCCCAAACCGTCCTGGTAACATCTATGGAGAGGATCATGCACCCTCTGACATAGAAAGAGATATTCAAAGAGCTTGGTATTGGAAAAAGCATGTTGGCTTGGATGAAAGAAAGATTCGCCATCACTATCATCCATATGACCAACACCATCCTCTGGGGAGTACCACCCCTAATCTTACAATGGATTCACCACCATCTTCAGAGTCATCTGAATCCAATGCTGAAGAAGACAAGCTCAAATATATAGATGCCCAGGAATCACATCTCATGAGAGATATGAAAGAAGGCGGACATCATGCAATTAGCTTCCTGCTTCATAAAGCAACCAGCCCAGCTAATATTGATGCTGATGCTTCCAATATGAAATTCAGCAATCTGAAGTTGCTATTACCACAACTTAAAATGGATTGGTTGAAGGCACATCACAAAGAACTCACAGATCTTCATTGCTGCAAAGTCTACAAACTCGTAGAACTTCCACCTGGCCATAAAGCCATATCAAACAAATGGGTTTTCCTCATCAAAGCTGATGAGAGAAAACGGGCCCGACTTGTAGCCAAGGGCTATTCACAAGTCTAAGGCATTGACTATGACAAAATATTCTCACCAGTCGTGTGCTATGAAACTGTTCGCATCACTTTTGGGCTTAGTACTCTTGAAGGCATGTACATGACAGGTTTCGACATCAAAGCAGCTTTCCTATATGGAAAACTCGATGAAGAAATATACATGAAACAACCTGAAGGCTTTGTTCTCACTGGCAAAGAACATTTAGTTATGGCACTCCAGAAGGCGCTATATGGCCTTAAACAAGCCGCTTTAGCCTGGTGGAAAGAACTTGAAGTGTTCATGAAAACTCAGGGGTTTCACTGTGCCTATGCAGATGCAGGCATTTTTATCTACAGAGATAAATGTGGCAGAGTTGTTATCGCCCTTGTTTATGTTGACGATGGTCTGTTTATGGGGACAGACAAATCTCTCGTAGATAAAAAGAAACAGCGTGCCTTGAGCACTGGGAATGTCATGACACAGGTGAAGTCACTGAATTCCTTGGCATCCATGTCACAAAAGAAGTGAGCAAAATAAAGTTCAATCAGCGGAAGTACTTGAAAAAGATACTTGATCGCTTTAACATGACAAATGCCAAAATCGCACAAACTCCACTGCCTGCAGGATATAACCCCACAGCAAATGATGTGATGGTCAACCTGACCTTATGCCAAAAATACCAAGCTGTAATCGGATCACTATTGTATGTGATGCTCAGTATGAGACCAGACATAGCCTTTGCTGTGATCAAAATGTCTCAGTTCTTGGCTAATCCCAGCCAAGAACATCTAGACAAAGCAATGCAAATTATGTGCTACCTAGTCGGAATGCAAAATTACGCAATTGTCTATGACAGCCAAAAATCTGAGAGCCTTATCAGCTATACAGATTCTGATTGGGCTGCTGATACGATCAAGCACCAATCCACAGCTGGCTTTTTTGCTACACTCACCAGTGGCATAATTTGTACACCTACAAAAAACTGTAGCTTTGTCATCCACAGAAGCCGAATATATGGCTCTTTCTGACACTTCACATCAGATTAAGTGGATACAGTCCTTACTCAGTGAACTTGGATATAAATTGAAGGGCATACTGATATGCGCCAACAACCAAGGATTGATCTTTATCAGATCCAATCCAGTTCAAGAATGACAGATAAAACATATCAATATCCGCTACCATTATGTACACAACTGTATCAAGTCAGAAGACATTGAGGTCTTCTTCTTGGAAGGAAAAGAAAACCCGGCTGACATGTTCACAAAGAACCTTGGCACCATACCTTTTCTTAAATTTCGAAATTCACTCAGAATAACCTTCGAGCCAAGTTGAATGCAAAAATGGCAGTACAACTTGTGGGGGGGTGTTGAAATCAGATATTCCCAAACTCCTCAATTATGTAATACTAGGATATTACTTTATCTCTTATGAGACATATGCATTGTATACACTACAAATATGCACACATAGATACACATATATAAACCCCATGTATCTCTCCAATGTCTAATAAGAGAGTCTTCCTCTTACCACCACCTTCTGTAGTATACTCGTAAGCTCAACTCCACACCAAGGTCAGTAGCTCAGAGAGCACTTCTACTGCTATGTAGGATATGCCGCTTCTACAGGGAATGGGAACGATGGGCATGGTGGATGATGGTAGTGACTGTGTTGTGATGACCGATGGTGGATACAAGATCATGGATCTCAAATCGAAATGGAGCGATGATATTTCAATGTCAGCCATTGTGGTGATGATGAATGGTAATAATAAAGAGGGAGTGTGTGTGTGTGAATGAATGTGTTGTTGAATGAATGAGTTGAGTATCGATGTATCGAAGTTGAATGATAGATGAAAGAATAAAAAAGAAGAAAGAAGAAAAAAAAAGGCTATAAAAATCTGAAAATGAATCGGAGTCGGAAAATAAAAATGGAATGGAAAGATGCAAAACGAAATGAAATGTATCTGGTTCTGATCACAGAATGGAGGGGGTTCTGGATCAGGGCAGATCCCAAGCAGCTCCAAGAATACAGGCTGCCAACTTACCAGCCAGTGATAACTGCCCTGATGATGTAGGAGCAGTAAGGAGACTAGTACCACCCCAGCAGTAGAAGAGGAAAATGGGTGGGGTGGTGAAGCAGTTTCAGGGGACATGTGGATGATGGTGTTGCCAAGGGGAGTTGGAGCAGCAACAAGAGGTGGGGAAGGAGGAGTGTTTTTGGGGGACATGTCGACAATAGTGTGGACAATGGTAGTCAGAGCAGTGGATGGGATTGGGGGGGTAGCCAGAGGTTCCATAGGTGGGTGAGAGACATGGAGTTGTTGAGAAGGATGCAGAAGACCAGGAGGTGAAATCAGGGAGGTGGCAAGAGATGAGGAGAGAGGAGAGGGAAAGGGAGAGGAAATCAAAGGAGTAGGTGGTGGAGGACTACTCACTGGTGAAGGAGGGGTGGCTGGTGGAAGGTTATGACAGGGAGAGGGGTCCATGCCATCAGTTGCTGTTGTTACCTCTGCAGCCACAGCATTTGCAGCATGTTTTTCCTCTAATATTTCCTCTAATCTTTACTCTCACCTTTTCTTGTACTTCTCCACTGTTTCTGGACTCCATTTCTTGCTCAGCACCTCCTCAAAATATTCCAGTCCGCTTTCCTCAGCTGGAAGAAGTGGTTGCAGCATCCTAGCCCCCTCAGCATCATCTGCTGCCCACTGTGCTTTAAAGAACTCATCTTGCCCCCTCCTATACTCCTCATGGGCCTCCTTCTTCTCTTCCTCACTCAAACACTTCCCTAGTTTCTCTTGATCTCCTTACACATCTGTAGAATCTCACTTCAAAGTGGGAATTCCAAAGGCCTGGTCAAGGTGCTTTTAATGAGCTGGCAATGTTGGTGGGGGTTTACATTGCTGCTAGGCTGTTGTCTTGCTTCAGGGACCTTGGAGGGGTGTAGGGGAGTCGTTTGGAAGTGTTCATGTTGCTCCTTTCTCCACAGTTTGTGGTCAGGGGGTAAAAGTGTCAAAAAATGCATTTTTGAGTGTTTTCATTTCGTTTTGATGTTCCGTGGGCCATTATGGTGTTGCTGTAATGGTGATAAGGGAGGTTGGGGAAAGGTTTTGGCAGTGTTTGTGACCTTGGGTTCTCGGCGGTTCACTCTTGGGGGCTGTAGATGTGAGAAAATGCATGTTTCGCATTTCCCGCATTTGAAGGTTTCAGCACTGTTTCCCAAGTGCCCATCTTCAGCAAGTCCAGTTTCTCGTTTATGGATCCTTGCCATCTAGGCCAATCACGGGAGTTTTTACTTCTTGCAAACTGGTGAGTTCATCCAGGCAATAATCATATATAATGCTTCTTCAATTGTTAGGAAGGTTTATCCATCGTCTTCCTCTTCAAATGGATTGTGAAGTTGTTTATAATCGGTACGAATATTTCCACGTGTCTTCCATGGTTCGTTCATGTCAAAACATGCTACGTTGTCACTTCATTTCCACTTATGCCTCTTGGGTTCAAGGTCTCGAGTTAGATCCATTGGCCTGTTACACCAAGTAGCGGCATGTCTCCACCTCCAGACTCCCCCTCATGCTGCGGATTGGGTGTTATCACAATCAGTTCAGTGGGGGCAAAGTCGTTTCAGGCAGGCTAATCTGTTGGAAATCACAAGAGGTGATTCAGGTGAGTACCTTATGGGTTTTTGCATCGTAATATCTAACTGCATTTGCACCATTGTCAAAACCAATGTTTACTTTCCGTTTAGGTTTCGGTAACATTGTGGTACATTATCCACATCCACCTTGGTACATTTGCGCCTCATGGGTTCAGAATCCTGAGTTGAACCATCAGAACTCGTTACACCCAGTTGCTGCGCCCTATGCGATGAATGAACTCCTTTGGTCTCTAATCCAAGCCTCCAGGGACTTCGTAGTACCAGCAAGTCATTTCGGGTCAGGGTCATCCAGATCGTCGAGAGAGATGCCAAGATCCGAGAATAACAGCTATCAGGGCCCATAACCTGTCAGGAAACAGGCAGGGAATGACCGCAAGAGCAGAGACCCGATTAGGGGTCTGATTCCTATTGTGGCAACACAAGTCATACATGATTATATAATACTGTTAGCATGGACCAGGCTCGGGATGCCTATCCCAACAAAATCTTAGATATTTGATTCAAGGAGTCTCTACTACTACCAGTTGCCCATAATAGGGCTGTAGCCAACCAAAGCTGCCAAACAATAACAAATAAAGGTAAGTAGAGTAGAATAATAAAGAATGAAAAGGGTTCCCATGAAGTATAAACAGTGAGTAGGGAAGTATATGTACCTGGAGGGCTGTCCCCTTACAGGTGTAAGACTTGGAGGTTGCCTTGCTTGCTAATGCTTCAGAGGTTGATGAGGGATTGGGATGGGATGAAAACTATGCCACTACTTTTGCTGGACCTTACTTCTATTTCAGATTATGTGGAAGCAGATGCACTACAGCTTGAGGAAGCTGTTGCAATGTTCTATACTGACTCTTTCTTCTTTTTTTTTTGGTTGTGCTCCTGTCATACCTGCCCATCTTCCCCAATTGTCTTGCTCCTGTTTTTCAAGTCATCCTCATGTTGCTCTTAACACAATATGGTCAACATTACTTCGGACACATTTTGCACATTCTGTCAGACATGTAAATACTATTTTTCATGCATGATAATATTATTGGAAGAATAAGGAACAGAGAGTGTTTCATTATTAGTATGTGGCTTGGGGTTGATCCTTTTCCCTATTATTAATATGGCGTCACTGTGGCCCAAATTGGTGGGTGGTCAAAGCATTGTTGTGTATTGTAATTACTAACCATTCAGTTATAACAGAAATATATATGTTTCTTTTGCTTTTCTGGGTTGCCATGATGCAACAAAATACTGTGGTCTGTCCTTATTTCACGAGACTTCTGAATTTCCCATCGCTGGTTTTTTTTCCTGAATAACATAATATATATTATAGAGACTTTCCAAATCTGGTATATATTATTATTATTATGGAGTCCTTTTTTTTTGACTCTGGACAAGTCACCAGAATTTGGAGTCAGTAAATATGTGATCAGGCCTATTTAATCAGGTCCTCACTGCTCCCCCTCTTGCAGTGATGTCTTCCCCAATTCCTTCCACCAATGGCCATCCAACTCCTCAACAGCAACTGCCCCCAAGCTCTCAGCCCTGCCATCTGATTCAGAGGGAAGGTGCCTTTCATTTTGAGAATCTCACAGCAGCAGAGCAAGCCTTGGAAGATGCTATGAACTGGTTGAGTTCACTGCCACCAGAAGTCCTTGGGAAACGAACACAGGAAGATGGATCAGGCAAGGGTAGTGATTCTGAACCAGATCAGGACAGTCTGAGAAATGGCAAGCAAGGCACTTCAGCAATGCAGCCCCAGCCATCACAGCCTTCAATTAGCAATGTAACAGCCTCAACTCAATGGTATGCCTTGAAGAAGAAGCTGCATCCCAAGCAGCATGATGAATTAGATGCCTTCTTATTAGTGAGTTTTTCAATACACTTTTGATGCTTATGTCTGATCATCGGGCAGGATATGGACCTATAGTGCTTGGGGGGCAGGCTAAGTTACTCACATGTGTGTTTGTGCTGGAGAATAAACTTGACATGATTCAATCAGCGGCTCCACCATATCAATTGTCCAATGAATTAAAGGCTTGTATAAATATTGTTCTATTCAGCACCCTCTCTAACCCCCCCTATAGACCAATATCAATAACTATGGTGTGGCCATCATGCTGTCCACTAACATCAGCACCTACAAAGGAGATGTACCTCACAATCATGTCTTGGTATGTATTTCACCTATCATATGGACTAGCTAATTTCTCTGCAGGATATTCTCAAGCAGTATCAGTTTGATTTGCCAGCTGGAATTGAACATGATTATGCAAATTGGGAGAAAATCTCTACTTTTGTTGGCTATTCACTAACTCAGTCTCACTCAAGAGTCAAGAAATTGGTATGTATCTATATTCCAGAGCAGAAAGTTGATGCTAATTTCTCTAATAGACTAAGGACAGTAACATCTTTACCCTTGCCCAAGTGATCGTCCACTCCACACCTTGTCATGTAACAGTTCAGCTGTGTAGCCATGTTGCACTTATGGTATGTTGCATCTTTCCCCTAACCACAGACACTTATTAACAATTTTAGTGAGTGGTTCACCTTGAATGCAACAGCAATGAGAAGTATTTGAATTTAATTGATAAGTGCCTGGAATTCATTTGTTCAGTGGCAAGGTCCTCAGCCTCAAAATTTTCAAAGTATGTCCTGATCTCTTATGTTTATTTACAACATACTTATATATAATGTAGAGCATTCAATAACATCCTAAAGGTTGATCATGCTAGATGGGGGAGGACTATGGAATAAGAGACACTGTTGCCAATGAATGGCAATTGCACATTGATGACATGGTTGCAGGGACAATGGTTGCATGAAAACGGGTCCTATTAATCCTTCCACAGTTACAGTAATAGTATGTTCTCAGTGTATATGGGATGTTGTGTTATTTTTTATGCAAAATGCATATTTTGTATTGGCTAATTGTCACACTTACAGGTTTTGATTTGATGTGTGATCACTGATGGAACTAATATCATTCAAGCGAGCTGATTGAGAACTGCCAAACTGGGGGCCTGTGTAATATTTGTGTTTAGCAAAGGCTCGAAACCCTTGGTGAAGGCTAGTCGCTGTATGGTGAGTGTGCATGTCCTACATACTATTTGTAGGTGCTAATCATGGGCCAGAAACTGTAGTGGTTGTCAGCCTATATTTCACATTCATGAAGTGTAAATTGTTGCATTGTGCAGGGCTGCATTAAGGGTGTCAAATAATCAATTACACAACACAGACCACACATTTGTACAGGCCAAGGGCTGACCTATCAGAAAATAACAAGGACATGCAGTTAATTGTATCATAATCGGCTACAGGAATGATGTTTGACAACCAATTACTCCATACAAATTACATGTCTTCAACTGCAAATGGCCAAGCAAATGAAAAATATCCGAGAAGCCCAATCAACTTTGCTGTATACATAGAAAAAACAGTGCAGTTTGATGAATTAAATAACATGAGCTCTGTATTTGCACCCACAAGTGGCTGAGCCATTAAATAACATGAGCTGAATGTTGGAGAATAGGTACTACCCACATTGGCTGTAGTCACCATGTCCAAATCCCAGAGTCAAACTGTTGTCAACATTCCGTTCACGCCGTAGCCTACAACATTCCAAAAATACATCAACTTCGTGTGAATTTCACGGAGCATTCATGTTTTGTACTTACAATTGGCGGTGTATGCCAAATCCTTGATCGTGTCACACAGGTGATGTGATCAATCTGGAAACACATCAACGACTGTCATCGCATTCCCTTGTGTTCGGGCTCAGTTTTCCTCTTCTGTTCATCTATTTTGCATTGCCCACGAGGCGGCGAAAATTCGTTCTCAGCATGTACTTCAAGAAGCTCGCGACGCGTCCAAAAAAAATGCAACTATGACTCGGGAGCAACGCAACTGGAAATGCGGACACGCTTCTTTGGCAGATCTGGACTTGTACCATATGACTGGCAGTTGGATGTTGCGGAGGCACTGCCTGTGAGACTTGAGTCTTGTCTGCTGGCACTGGCTCCGGAAAGAAGATTGATCACATCACCTGTGTGACACGATCAAGGGTTTGGCATAAGTACCAACTGCACCAGACGTTGTGGTGCATTCTTGGTCGTGTACTTTGATCTCCGCTCATCTGTCCGGTCCCTCTCCACAACGTGATAGGAACGAGACTCGGTCGTGGAGGGAACGGGGAGGGGAGAACGTCATGTTAGTTGCCAAAAGTAGTCTTCGGAAAACGAAATATAGAGATCCCATCACATTTAGCGAGGCTAAGCGAGGTAGAAATCGTTTAGAGGCAACTAGAGAATTGAGTCCTTCCCGATATGGCAGCGGCATCTAGTGTCAAAAGCTCGCTAGATTTTTCTAGATCCTTATTAGGGAAAGTCATCTACGCAGTAGTGATGTCAAAATACAAGGGCTGCCACCATGTGCCATGCAGCGAATCCTCGACTCCCACGGTAGTGGGCAGACTCTCAGAGGGCTTTGTCGGACAGAAAGGAAAGCAGTCTCTGTCGAAAGATATGTAGCGCGAGAAACCATTACTCGATCTTCCCATGCATCACAACGTTGTAATCGTTTTTCCGAATCTAAAAGGAGTCGGGGTTTTCCGATCGTGATACGTATGGAACAACAAGATGAACAGTTTTTCCTCTTGAAACGATCCCAAGGCTTGAAGTTGAAGGGGGTAGTAAGGGGGCCCCATCTTGCGGTTTGCGAAGGGTTTTCCCAATCTGACTCCGCAACGCTGGCTTCACTAATAAAATGCTAGTGTATGCAACCAAGATTCCTCAGCTGGTCTCACATTTGCCCTACGACAACCCCTACACACAAACTATTCAAGTCAAACTTTCTACACTTCTTGCCCCTAAGCCATATGTATTTGATATCCCTTGTTGTGCTCGCTGCAGTGATCCATGCTGCATTGTCTCATCCCACCACTCCGAGTCGTGATACTGGAGATGGAGTCTTTAAAGCACGTTCTGTCAATGTTTCTGATACTCTGCAGGAGCGAGATTACGATGAGATGTAGGTGGACCGACTTTATGGTGACAAGGTTCTTTGGCTAATTGGCTTTGCAGGCACCTAGTTAACCTAGTTAAGCGTGATGACCCAGATAGTAGCCTGAGAAGACACGGCCCACAACTAGCCCCACGCGCCACCCCACAAGGTATGCCCCCCCTGTACCAACGCTCAAGCCCTATCCCCCAAACGCTCAACCCTTGTCCCTCTTGGCCCCCCAGTCCATAATTCTTTCAAGCGTACCTATTATTACAATGGGTACGACCGCGACCTTTCAGCGTCCTTCTATCACAAAGACATACAATACCTCGTAGAACAGCAGCCCGTCGAATATAGGTCATGGCGTCAGTACGAATCAGGGCTGGTCCAGGAAACGCATGAGATTTACAACTCAGCCACAAAGCAATATTTCCATGCCATGAGGTCCGGACTAGCGCCTTTTGACGCGGATAATAAGATCATTTTCAAGTCTATCATTTGGCGCCAAGAGCACTCTGGAACTCAGGTAGTGGAGACAAACCCAATAAAAACGATTCCCCAACAGGACCCCAATAGTATTCGTATAGTGCAGACGAGCCGATTGCCAGTGGTACAAACGATTCCGAGTCCAGCCAGTAGGATTGAATCGATGGGCAGTTAGGTCTTCGTTAGACTAGGTTAGGATAAATACCTTACATATACATGTTCTTGGCACATTGCGCATCAGTAAAATTACAATTCCGCTTTTTGGACGCTTGAAGGCTTTTTAAAGCCAAAAAGCTGAAAAGCGCTGACGCTTTTTCAATCCAGGTCCACTTTCTTTAAAAAGCATCTAACACTTGTACAAAGGTCTCAAGTGGCCACATAAGCCCCAGGCCAAGGCTCGGAGTAAGCTGGCAAGCTTCTCAAAAGAGATCAAAAACTCCCACATTGTAAGCCTGGTGCCCCAGAAAGACGACCCAGCCTTACGTACTTGGATTCCACTATGCTGCCTCACATGTTTAGTGTATGGCAGGGGTATGCCAACCCATGCGGGTATGGACCAAGGGTAGGCGTGGGTAGGGGTATGGGTACGCAAGATGCGACCCTCACAATACCCGTACCCTTGTCGCGGGTATGGCGGGTATGACGGGTCGCCGGACCAGACGTCGCCAAACACGTGCAAAGTAAACGGCCACGTCACATTAGGGACTACCGTGGAGATCCATATGTAATTTATGGATATGGGATTTGTGGGCTTGTTGTTAATGGTTAGGCTAAGGCACATTGCACTGAGGTGAACATACCATCCATTCATGTGTACATAAAGCCATTAAGCCTAAGGTTTACATTTACAGTGCGTAGGTCAAAATGGATGCAATGGATGGCCATTTTTCAGAATAATGGTCATCCACACATCCATTTCAATATCCAGCTTGCATATCTCATGTAAACTGTCCTAGATTTTACCCAGACATACATAGGTATCATATGAAACATGTTACAATACAGCTAGATGCAAAAAAAAAATGAGCTCATGGCACATGATTTAGAATGGAGTGTCAATTATCCATGGATGACCCACGGTAGTCCCTACGTCACATTGACAAGGCGATTATGTGTTCGATCCAAAACGGGATGTCACTGAGGTCAGTTTAAGT